>JAHZND010003947.1:0-17328 GCA_027744115.1 Acrocyrtus sp. NNG-2020 | reverse complement strand
TTGTACTTTGCTCCTTCTCCAGATGAAGTTTCAATCTGTTTTATGTTACTACATCACTGACAAAGCCACTGGAAATCTGGTTGAGAGGTTAAGGTTGTACATTATAGTTCCGCGCGCATTTACAGTTTGACTAGAACTCGATAGAGGGAAGAAATTATTTTCAAGGGAAAGCGGTAGGAGGGACCGGGAAAAGTTATGAAAATACAGGCCAGACACGAAAAGCTACACAGAGGTAGACTCCTGCTAGGTGGATTGATTGCTACTGCTCAAAATTGAAAGATTTTCTGCTCGACTATGGCTTTCCTTAAGAGTGTCTGCTTCACAGCAACACTGCGTTTGTAAAATATTGTTGCAGAATTGCCCGAAATGAGCGCACTTTTGTGCCACCTGCAAGGCTCGTATATAGAGCTCCCGCTCATATTAACATTTTTCATTTCGTGGAGCTGAGCGCAAAACATCCTCATTTGACGTATTAGTAGTGCTGTTTAAATAAAGCCCTTTTAAGTGGAATATAAAATGAGTAAACAAGATGTGCACCGAAAAGTCGCAACTGTGCTCAGCTCTCCTACACACTATAGGTATATAGTTATTACAAGATGATTTAGAATGATTAGCCTACAAACAGGCACTTGTAAGCCTTAAATGGTGCTTTGGATGGAGCAGCAGTGATAACGTTAATAATAAACGAGTTGAGATCAAAATAGAAAATAGGTTCTGTCTAAATCGGATATTCGGTACGTGCTGGCTGTTA
The DNA here is from genome assembly GCA_027744115.1 of Acrocyrtus sp. NNG-2020. Taxonomy (NCBI): domain Eukaryota; kingdom Metazoa; phylum Arthropoda; class Collembola; order Entomobryomorpha; family Entomobryidae; genus Acrocyrtus; species Acrocyrtus sp. NNG-2020. The sequence goes on along the minus strand of JAHZND010003947.1, from coordinate 16,577 downwards.
TACGAATAAATCATTTTTTTCCTTTTTCGTACAGGTACTGGAACTGAAGCAGTCAGGTTGCTCTATGAGAAAAAAGATTACGATTAGATTATGTTTACTGACATGAAGGCATACACATTTTCTGCGTGCGTGTACGAAATGAATTTTTCTTTCAGAGTAAACAAAGATTACTTTGAAAAGGATGAAGATAGTATTCCGAATGAAGGGAGAAAGAAACAAGAAACCCACTTGAAACTCAGGATATGCACTGTCATTTTAGTTTATAAAATGTCATATTATCTCTTCATAAAGCAAACGTCTTCCTAGTTCTCTCGTTTGAAAGTAAAGATATAAAGCTGACTAAAAGCCTCGCCAAAAACGGATAATATACCTGCACTGTTGCTATTTGTATATTTCCTTAATGCTGCACACACAAACAAAATGGATATAGAGGGAGTAAGATCGAAACGAGAAAGCAAACAGCAATGCAATGGTTACAATTTAGGAAAGTAAAAAGGTATAAGGAAAACTTTCCCTCTTCAAACAACAACGAGAATGTATTGAAGAAAGGGTCATGTACTGGCATTGGCTTAGAGTCTTTTCAGACATGCAAAGTAGTCGCTTTGAGCAGGCCATTGCCACAGGTAAGAGAAAAAAAGTCTCTTCTTTCTGCTGCAACAGTTTTCAGCAAAAAAAATCCATTTTGATTGGGATATACCATTGGTTGGTGGCTGGTGGGATGGGTCCTTGTAAAGTAACTCATCTTGTGAGTAATCCCGTTACAGTGGAACCAGATACAAAGGCAATCATGTGCGCACGTAAAATTATACGTATCTGGATACATATGTGGATCATTTAATGGTGTCCTTTTCTCTTTCAGGACTCACAAAAAAAGTTGTTCAGCGGCAGGGAATGAATCGGTAGAAAGAAATACGTCATACAGGTAAGCCGAATGAGCTTATCTGAGGATGCTTTTGTTGGAAATAACATGAAATTCTGTACACGGCTAGTGTAGAGAACTAAATAGGGAAAGTGTAGAGTTGAGTGCCTAGCTTGCAATATGAAAGGAGAAAGCTCTTCAGATTTTTTTGCTTGTCTGGAATATACATTTTTATTATAAGTTTGATGTATGTAACAAGAAACCTTGTACCTTGAGCCGCTTGGAAACTGAGAAGAGAACAACGCTGGGACACTGTAGAAGCCCAAAGATATAAATTTACGTAGGGAATATGTACATCTTATGATAAAAGCATTTATGTGCCGCTCTGCTCCAAATAGAGGACAGCTCCAATCCAAACGTGAGCATTTACTGTATGCGTAATGGAGAAAACGAGCTTAGCTGAAAACAAAGGGAATCCTACTGAACCACCTGTGTGCGCTTCGCTTCATATGGTGTAATGTATATTGAGACTATCGACCACTGTTTTTACAGGACATCGCAAAATATACCTAGGTAGTAGCCATATAACAAGTCGACATGCTTTCACCATTTCAGTTACGGTTAGATTTTGCCGAGTTTTTGGTGGTCGGAAATATTCCGTTTTGCCCTGAATTATATTAGTGTTGCATTTCCTAAAGAGAATGGAGGTACCTTGTGCTGCTTCCATGCACGAATAAATTGAGAAATTTGAGAGTACAATCTGCTTTCCTCCTGAAAGGCATTTCATGTGTCAGTGATTTCTCTGAATCATCAAGCTTGCAGCAACCCTACCAGTTTATCTTTCTGGCTTCCATTCCCATAATCAAAGATGGTCCATTAGAAAACCTTGGTAAAAATGTTTTTGTCCAATTCCTGATTGATATTGCCTTTTGTTCAATCAGTATAATTATAAGTGGACTGATGAGCCCTTGGGAGGACGTACTTCATTATTATATATCAGGAGAATGGAGGTACAATAAGCCGTGATGGAATTAATAAAAAGGATGAAAATAGAAAGGAAGGGAGAAGCTGCTCCACGAGACGCACAGAGGATTTTGCAAAGCTGGGGATGTAGTGTCATACTCAAATATCATGTACATGTACCCATGTAAAGTTATTGTTTCGTAGCATCGTAGCCCTCCAGCTTTCTCCTTTTCTCCATTTCTTCAATGTTTAAGTAAAAGTTGTGCTTCAGCTGGGAGGAAAACTTGTCTTGCTACTTTTCTGGAGAAAGAGCGATGAGCAGACAGTCTGCCACTTTCACCCCAACTTATTGCTCTTTTTCCCGCTGGCAGTTACCTGAGCTCACTTGATTTCACAGGGAATCACTTTCGTGGTCAGCAATTAATGTAAGATTCCCCAAAAACATAACCTGAAGCATAATATCCTCCAGAATCAGGGACGGTAGATAAAGTTGGAAATAAGTTAGTGAAGGAAAAATTCTGCAAGTTTTAAGCTACAGCTTGGTCTTTTTTTGAGTAGAGATATGGAGCAGCAACACATGGACCTCCTCTCCTTTTGCTTACTTCTCCGAACAATATTGAAAAAAAAATATTTCCCCTTGTGGATGTAAAAGTTTGATGAGATATTTTTAAGCCCTACCTACACTACTTGAACGGAATGCGATCTGGCATATTCTTCGAAACTGTTAGTAAAAGTTTTGCAAAACTAGATATTTTAGATATAATGCTGCCCCATTCATTTTATTTACATAGAATGTTGTAGTGGAGATTGGAGACTCCAATGGTGCTCCCTAGAAAACACTCTATTTTCGAGTGGAGAAGTTAAGTAAGTTCACTTTAAATAAACACTTGTGCCCTCTTTTTCCTTGCAAGGAATGGTAACAGCCTGGACCACATCTATTGATTATCATGTTTTCAGTGAGTCACAACGAGTTCGAAAAGTTTCGAAACTTTTTATGAACGCCCATACCATATGTGATATCCGGACACGAACAAACTTCCAAAATTGCACATAAATAAATATCCTAAAACCATATCATCATCAGTCAGTTACAAACCTGGCAAACGGAATTATTAAATATAGCTATAAAGCCAGGCACAAGTAAAAAAAGCTGAAAGCAGAGGGAATTGGATCATTCAAGTCCCTCCGTTCTATCTTTCTACCTTCCACCCATTTCTTCATCCCTCCAAAAAAACAGTTTTCCAGGAAAATTTCCCAACTCTTAATCTCACTTCGGGGATTACTTTTACTCCTATCATAACATTGATCAACGATCACTGGGAATGGCTATAGTGCCAGCTAACGAAAGAGTATGAAACTGCCCCGTAAGCAACAAGTACTACAAATGGCATTCCTCCTCCGGTTACTTCCGGCACTTCCCGTGCTCCCTTCTTCTACCTCCCAGCTCCAGCTCCAGCCTCAATGTCAAGTCAACGCCAAACGCCAAGTCAACCTTTGCGTCAACCAACCCATCCAAAAATCTTCGTTCCATACGCCATACGCCAAGAAAACACGTACGATAGACACCACACATAAAACCAAATCGCTACTGCCATCTAGCGAATGCAAGCTGAAATAGAAGGACAGCACAAGTGCAAAAGTCCTTCATCGCTCTCCAGTTTTCCTGAGATGAGATACTCAAGTGCAAATGCAATACCAAATCCTCGTGCCGTGTGTGTGGTGTACGTAAGCTTGTGTATTTACGTAACGTATTGGTGATCGTGCACAAGATGGTAGATAGGTATTTTGCTATGCAGTGTGGCGTATATATACGTACGTACCGTGTAAACAAGCAACGACCTAATCATCAGACCATCTTGCACTCTCTATGCTGTTCTTGCTTTCTGGGGAGGGAATATTTGCAGTGTTCTCTGCTCTTCAAGTTTGTTTTTTCCTTCAAGGGCTCATCCCCTGTTCGGCATTTAGTGTGACCTGTGACCTCGACTTGTTCTAGGAAGTTTCCGGAACGCATTTATATTATCAGAACCATTTGGCGCAATACTGGATTTAGTCAAAGGAGCGATAAGCTACTTCCAAAATTTTTTCGTGGTAAGTTTAACGGATAATTTTTTGCAGCCGAAGTCAAGATAGGATACAATATTTTGTAGATAATTGGGTTTGGACATTTAAAAATGAATGTAATTTTGTTGCAGATGCCTCGAGGTAAAAGAAAGAAGCAAAGTTCTCCTTCTTACGAAAGGAGTAGGTCCCGTACAAATTCCGCTGATCGTCATCCTCATCATCACCATAAGAAGAAGAGGAGACGCCATGAAAGTCCCACTAAGTCTAGGAGCCCTTCTGTTGCAGAGTCAGTAAGGTCCGATAGATCTAGAAGTCGGTTAAATTCTGAGGAAAGAGAGAGGGACAGATCTCCAGACACTTCGGTGGAATCGTATCATCGGAGGAAGCACCACAAAAGGTATGTTACCCCTTGAATTGCTAGCAGTAAAGACTATTCAAAGAACAACAACGTAACTATAATTTTACCGGTATCTTCTACATCACTCCAAGAAAAACTAAAGAGCTAAAGATTTTAATAACTAGTGGTAATAAGCAGGCGAAATCTTGAAAAACTGCTGCTGTCTAAAAATCTCAATGGAGTAAGATCGAGTTTGGGGCAAGCTTTAAATAGGAGGAAACTGTCCAAGGAACTTTATTGTCACCCAACCTCCAGTGGACTAATCACTCCTCTACAAAAATATGTCAATGAGTATGCTTTTACTGTAATACTTTTGTTAAATCATCCAGGTGTGTTAGACATGTATATTTGGATTCCAATAATTGGATGGAATTATTCCATCAAATTATGCTAGTCGTTTAATTCATTTTCTTTTAAGTGAAGCATGTAGTAGAAATTTTATTTGTTTAGAATTCCGTGTAACTGCAGGATCCAGGGGATTTTATGAGCCTGCACGTGATTATGGCTGTCATTCTCATTAGTCGAAATATGTATAGGTTGCTGCTACTGCGCTACCATTTTTTATTTTAATTTAATTTTGATATGATATGCCTTAGCCCTATATTTACTAGCCAACAGTTGGAGGGAAAGGGAGAGAGATAAAATCGGGTCCACGTGTAAGATTATTTGGATACTAAAATATATCTTTTCTTTACTAAACAAAAACGTAAATAGTTTGTCTTACAGATGTCGGGGAAGTGGGTAAAATATATATTTGCATACAGTTACAGTTTCGAAGTTTCAAATAGCTATTTGTTATTCTCAAATTCTTAATTCGTTTATAATACATATAGGCATATATTCATTCACATATACCTTCTATACTGAAATATACAAGAAATATATATAAGAAATTCTGGTCTTCTTTTAAAGGAAATCCATTTTGTACCCCTCCTATACCTAATCAGTCATTTATCACTGGCAGAAGAGAACAAGAACAAAGAAATGATTAAAGTTCTTATTCCTCTTTCCTATTATGCTATTAAATGATAAATAAGAATGCTTTATAGATTAGATATGTAAAATCATTAAAATGTACATGAAATATTGGTTATCAGTGACTTCATCGTCTGTCTTTCCTACTGCATTAAAAATCAGAATTAGTACAGTGATTAATTTCGGGTACAAATACAAATTGTACCATATTATACAAATACACAAATCTTAAGTTTTAAGTAACATTTGAATTTTGTTCATTTATATGGCGAGCACAGTTCAAGTTGAAGTTTTGATAAAAGCGGCAAGGCTGCACTGCTCGCTCACTCACACCCACACCACGTGAGTAATTATGCGGCATTACAGAACATAATTAATATAGATCAGCCTAATCCGTGTACCAAAATTGAGTCCTCCAGTTCAAAAAGTGGATCAGGCCTTTTTTAGAGATGTTGCACTGCCATAACTCTACTGCATTTGCATTATGTACGAATTAACCAGTTGCTATATTTTTGATGATCTCATGGCTCAAAAAAGCTGATTGATATTTGAAAATGACAGATTGATCCTTCACCCATCTCCTTGTAGTAGTACATGGATCAGTGAATGTCTTAATGGAAAATGCAAAAGATACTGATTAGTTTCTCTTCTACCTGGTTTACTTACTCATTTTCTGAAAAGTAAGTCGATCGACTGGTTGATCAAATAATAGCACGGTATAATGTATTATATTGAGGCTTTAGATCGTTTTATGATCTCTCGATAATGAAGTTCAGGTTTCCACATTTGCATACGAGCGTTGGTGCCTTTACAATAGAAGTCAGGCTAGATATGATATGACATGAATTTTTGAGTTCTACTAGAATTTATTTTTTTATTTGCGCATTCAACGTGAATCAAAATGAAAATCCTCCAACGCCATTTTATTCTGCGCATTGCATTTGGACTGTGAGTTGAATTGAAAGGAACAATGACATGAGTTTATATTATTCTGCTTTCTTTTCATGTCCTTTTAGTCGGGCCTGGGCGTTTGGCTGAGAACGCTACACACATCTGCTTCAGCAATATAAGAAAAATCCTTTGCTTCTGATTTTTTTGGGCCTTTACAATTTACGACAGAAAACAGTATACATGCATAGCATTTTATTTACGAACTGTCTCTGATTGTTAGACATTGATCCAAACATGGGACTTAATGAAGGGTAATCTGGGCTGGGACGTTATATGCATATGCAATAATAAGTGGATCGGTTAAAAAATAACGTTTTGATTTGATAAGCTGTACGTACATGGTGCACAATGTACCTTATAGGCCACTTGCTTCAAATATTTGTTCTGTCTCCGTGCAGTGCCCTCTCTCCCTCTTCTGCCACTTTTTTTTATCATGGGTAATTTATCATTGGAGTGAAATAGAGAAGAGGAATATTTATATTTTATGTGACAGTGAATGCACGCTTTCGATGTTTTCGTAATGAGGTTAATAACTATAAATGAGATTTCATGAGGTGCACTAATATGAATGGGTAGCGAGATGAGATAGTAAATAGTAGTAGCGAGGATTGCTGTTGCAGTTTTTAGGAGTTGGGCAGCAAAAAAGTGAAGAGTTTTCAGGAATGATCCCCTATATCAACTTGCTTGGTCATACAACGTACAACCGTAAAAAAGAGTTGGTAGAATAAATTCATAGAAAGTGGTGTGATTATATACATGAATGATATCACTTTTTTGACATAAAAGATTACGTACAAGTGGTTGCGCTAATAAAACTGTGATCAGAGGCTTTGAACTAAACAAGAGTTTAAGAGCAGAAATGACGTCTGGAACAAAATCAGTGCAGTTAAATAATTGTAAATTTCCAGAGATTAGAGATAAAAGTCTTGACTCAGTCTCAAAGACCACTTTGGAAGATGAGAGGTACATAGATGATGTAAATTGAAGATGAATGTATGTCTGAGAAGGAGCGAGAAGAAAATAAAAACAGTCGACCATCGACCACAGAGGTTAGGTAGAATTCTTCTTGAGTTAGATTTATGTATTTACTTAGGTATAGGGCGATGATTTTTTGCATCTTTAAAAAGCGACAGTGTTATGGCAGGGAAGATGGGAGTCTGACAAACGGACGAAGAGATTTTTATAGTTGCGGCCTTTGTATTCTCTTCACTTCCTAGTTTTTTGCTGACTATGAGTTATAGCACGTTTGCAGCTATGCAAAAGTTAAGTAAGCCGGTATTGTCCATTTTGGTGTGGTCGTGGTGTTTGATGTCTGAAGTGTTGTCGAAGTTGGATATGCAGGGATGTACGAACTGAGATGATCGTTGGTTTATTTATGCTTGCTATCTCTATGTGTCCGTTTCCTATTATGTAAACTCAAACTGTACGTGATTGTATATAATTATGCTGGTTGGAAGTTGGAGCCGTCCCAAGGCATTTATGACTGTTAATAATAATGAGCTAGTTGCACCTTTTTGCAAGTTGCAAGTTGTTTAAATCAAATGCACCATATTTGCCAAAAGTCTAACATTAATGTTAATGATCTACTTAGGTACGTAGTTTTAAATTTGAGCATGGAGATTCAAGAGGATGATGATGACATTATGACTAACTAATCTCTGGTGGGATGATGAAAGGTAGACCGACACTCATTTAATCTACTGAAATACCCAATATATATTTTTAAAAAGTAGACAAAAGTGAATTCCGGATTCCGCGGCTAATCCAATCCAGTGCCTTTTAGAGCATGCATGTCGTGTTTTTTTGGATTCTTCTCTTTTATTTTCTGTTAACGACGCATCAGATTTAATTTAAGGCAGAAGGGGAAACTCCTTCCTTGAAATGTGAGAAGATGGTTGTTATTATGTAGTAGCTGACTAGTATGACTGACGAAGACAAGACTAGAACTTACAGTTATGAGCAAATTGCATGATTGTGTAAGACCAACTAGTTTTCTCTTTAGGTAAACTCACATGATTATCATTCGAATAAATTCTCTTTTAACGATCTGCATCTTTCTTTGTGAACGGCAATGAGTGAGTTATGAGGAGAGCGGTTTATTCCGCTTTTTCAGTCATGTAGTAAGTTCACACTTGAAAAGAGCTCAAAGCTCTGAAAACCTGAAGAAGACAAAGACTCACTCACTCACTCACAGTGTGTATGTGCAATGTGTGTGCGATAATGACTGTTTGGGCTTTATTGGTCTCGCTCTTTGATAGCAACCTCGCCTCGTGTGGATGGACTGAGAGTGGATAACATGTAAAGTTGTATGTATATATGAAGGGTTGATGATGATATGATGATTCTCGCTGTCAGCTCTTAGTACCAGTTAACAGCATTCGAACAGTTTAGATCACAGGGAACGCATATAAGACATGGAGAAGAGAAGAATGGATGGACTGAAAAATGGCGAGAGGTAAATATATTATATGTGATTTCCTTGTTGTTGTTGGTCAGTTGCCTTCAAGCAGGTGAGTAAGCAGGATGTGTGGTGCGTGTGAGCGCTTGTTTACTGCTAACTCCGCATTTTCATGCAGTTGTTTACCTGAGTTTTTACTTGGCTGAGCTGCTGCTGCTACTGCTGAAAATACGTACGAAAACCTTTACAGAGGCAGAGCTAGAGGTGTTGTTGCATTGAATACGGTTATATGTGAGAAAACTTGAACGTAGTCAGTCAACGCACACTTTCATTACTACACGTACTTGAAAAATTTCAATTAAATAACAGAAGTTACTTGACAAAGTTTTCATCGAGGAGATATAAGATCGCTATTTGCGGAGGAACTTTAATAAAAGATTAAGGGAGCGTGGTAGGGCACAGATAATTTGTCATCCATGTCCACTGGCTGTGGCTCATCATCGTTGGGTGTTGGGAGTTAAAAGTTTTTGGGAACTATTGGGGCGATTCGTTTTACTTTTGTGATCTAAAACATTTTGGTGGAGTCTCTATTTGAGGTCCACGTGTCAGAAATGGACAAATGTGGAGAGTGGAGGAGAGATAAGTGGACTGTTGGATTATGTATACGAGAGGACCTTGCTGTTCCTTGACATGGTTTTGAAGTAGCCGTGCAACCATAAACTATTGTAGATATCAAGCAATTGAAGAAGTTACCTAAACGACACTGTCGCTACAATCAATGGCCTTTGTCACTGCCACTGAAAAGGGCAAGAATTTTGCATAAGTAAGAATCAAACGGGGCCTGTGACCATTTCCAGAAATTGTCCATCTTCTTTCAAGTAGGTTTCCTGCCGTTGCAAAGCTGGAACTAAGGACGTGTCTTGCGCTTTACATGAAACTGTAAGAATTAAATAATATATTTACAAATCTTTCAAACTTGATTTGCTGAAGGCTTTTGGGGATTTCATATTTGTAATATAGTAGGGGAAAGTAACGTAAGACTAACTTACATAATCTTAATTTTTCATAAGCGCAACCAGTACTTGACTATTGCTTTCTAATTCTAATATGCATTTAATTATTTTGTCACTGCTGCATTTTACACATATAGTTTCACAGAAGGGATGTCCGAAATAGTAGATTTTGCACTAAAAGGCTTATACGTACGTACATATGCGAATGCGAAAGGGGGTGATTTTAAGTTAATGGATGCTCCGTTTTAGGCAGTGGTATACCTACATGTGCATGTAGTTGAAGTTGCTTCCTTCTTGTAATTTCTGGCGAATTGAATTTGGGAACGAATTCAGGCAAAAATATTAACTCACTTGACCACCATCGAAAGTAAAATACAAAGTGCATGTGCTGAGTGTATGATAAACTGATTGGAACCTTATTTGCAGTTTGTAGGTATTACTTTGATTGGTTCAAGAATACTTGACTTTTATATGTAGATTTTTGGATTTAGATTCACCTTCACTGCACAGAGTATGGAAAAACTGAGGGCTAATGGCACAAGTTTGTTTCTTTATATGGAAATGTCAGTTTTTTTTATTCAAGATATCATAGAGAGGCGACACTTGATGTAGTGTTCTTGTCGAAGAGAACATTTTCTACAATGATAGTGTGTATTTAATACTGCGGACATAACGGGTAGGTGGACACGTCTTTTTCGGGTTAAAATATGCCTTCTTCTTTAGTACCACAAGTTGTTTGCAATTTCACCAATCGTTTATGTGATGCTTTAGGAAGAATCATTGGACAGGTCATGGGATGTGTTTAAAAAAAAGTAGCAGTGTACTCTGTTGCTACATTTATGTCCATTGCCCAGTACCAATTACGAGTCGCTGTTCTAAATACTTTGGGCTTTATGAGTTGTTTTTCCTTATTAACATTGAAGAACCAATTAAAATCAACTCATCTATTTCCACTATACGACGTAATTTTCAAAAACGTGGATACCACTAGTACTTTTCCTCGGTAAAAGAGACTCTATACCCTACAGAAAGGTCGAGTTACTGGTTCTTCGTTTTTTTTATTAAAAACGAGGATTGAAATTTGGGAATACTTTTACGATGAAAATGAAGTGTGTTTTTGAAATATGATAATTATACGAAATGTTTGGACAATACCTCTAAATGGAAAAATTATTTCTTCATCGTATTACTTATCGTTTTTTCATGCAATATTTTTTTTCTTTTTTGAGCCTCATTCCTCTTCTGTGTGATGACATTTAAATGTTATGAAGTTTGAGTGGGAGGCAGTGGAGCTTTTAAGGCATCTATCGTTGGCTGAAATGGAGCCTATTGGATAGTCTGCCTGTCATTAATATGCGAATGTGACTTGAGTTTGTTCAGAGAGGAAGGCCCTTTAGAAGGCTTTTTCTCATGTCAGGTTTATTTACGTTCATTATGTTGTACATGACTATAGGTACAAGTCGTTGCCTGAAAAGGGCTACGTGATTATGATGATTTGCATCCTCTCAAAATAGGTACAGTGTACAGTAAAATCGTCAATTTAGTTTATGGCCTGTAAGGGTGGTTACTTAAAATGACATATTTGAAGAGTGGAGGGCAGGTTTTTGGAGACTGTGTCTAGGTTTTGTGGGGACATTTTTTTAATCTGAGAAAAAAATGTGTTGCCCACGGACAGGCAACGAAGGATGATTACACATAAATTAAGGCGCAAAGGAGAGTTGCTGTTTATAGCTCGGAAAATAAAAGTTATAATATGCGAAGTGCCTGCTTGCTACTACCTATACCTGTGCCCATTGGTTAGGAACTGTTGTGCTTTATTACCTTGACATAATCGTACATAAAGAGAGCCATCTTACAACTCCCTCATCTCACTGAATATTAATAAGTACACCACATGTAAACGCATATATTATGCTTCTGAATAGGCAGTAGTAGTGACTAGAAGGAGAAGCTGAAAAGGACAGCGTGACGGAGAGCTGTTGATGTTGACACCTCGTTTTGACCAGTTTTCGAGGGCTTCCCTTCCTTATACTGCACTACTGTCAGTGGTAGCTTGGCAGGAGGAAGTCTTTTTAAGAGCCCCAGAAAGTCTCATGACCAGAAACGACTGCATTTTTTGGGAAAAACTGCCAATGATATATTTTATGACAGTTAGGCATACAACATAGCACTTTACTGTATACAATGTAGAGGGCGAGATGTCTGATAAGATAACATTTACAAAGTGACCGTGTAAATTATCGTCGGACTTTGCTAACGTCATAGAGGAAAAAGAGGATGCATATTTTATAAAAGAATGAATGCACCTTTTGGCGCAGAGAAAACGTGTCGCTAGTAGACTTGGATTTTCCAGGTGAGAGAGATTGTGTAATTCGAATATTTATTCTAGTGGCTCTGGCGATAGGTATAATAGAATCGGAGATTGGAAAGATTTATCATTTTCATATATCACTTATCAGCACCTGGAATTCGGTCATCATGCAGTTGCGCTCTAGCATAGTTATAATGACTGGCTTGCTTTCCCCGCATTATGGTAGAAATTTCCTGTGCTAGTTTAGTGGGTAAATTTGCATAGTGCAGGGCACCTCCTAACCTATGTGTTGGCTGGAATTTTGGTGAAGTGGTAAAAGTGGCAGCTTAGTTTGAGTACTTGTGAATGGGAAGGCGTGTGTATGAGTACATATGTTGTATGTTTTGCGGTTCGGTGTTTTCATTTCACACAAGGTCGCCGGTGAGTTGATGTTAACTTATGAGATAAAATATGGTTGTTAGCACAAAATAAATTGAAATTACGTAAAGTCAGGAAATCAACAGAAGATAAAAAAAGCATTTATGAACCTAAATGTACATGTTAGAGGACTACCGCAGCACTACACTCGTACTGTTTTTCCTCCTTAGCTAGATAAGGGATAACCAGTAAGTGAAGTTTTATGCGCAACTGCAACTCATATTATGTAATTTAATCAACCTTGAAAAGCAAAGTATTGACCATATGAGTACGAGAGAATATAATGTAGCATGAGTTTAGAAGGATTTAGTGCTATTCCTAAGATTGAAGATCGCAAAAAAATGAAGAAAACATGCTTTCCTATTGAGTATGTGCTATATGAATGCGTTGTTGGCGTGGTTTGTTTTGTTAAGAATTTTTTTTTGGTTGGATGAGATCGTATCATATGATGATAGAATACAATGTCATCGTCTTATAATAGTAAATAGCATTAAAAGAAGAATTCCTTTAAGTTATTGTTAATAGTATGAAGATTCAGTTAGCATTGTACCTTTCACTTCTCTGTAGGGGTCAGGTTGATGAGAGAAGTAGAGAAGCTGCGCTGCTAGTTGTTGGCAGTAAGTGCACTGCATATTCTCAGGTATAAAGTAGGTACGCGAAATACCACAAGTTGCAAAGCAAGGAACTATGAAGCCTGTATGACTGGGTGCATGCATATAACTTGCTGTACAGTAAATTGAAGCATGCATACCATAAATCTCCGTAAGTTGTTGTTTTTGGTCTGATTTTGTAACATTGGCATTGACACTAATAAGCGCTATGGAATGACACTCACTCTCATTCTCGCTCAGCGTGAGTTGATAGACTCAGAAGATATAGCAGCGGTATATAGGGAGCTCATCAAGTTGAGAGTTATAATTGAATAACGAAGTTTTCATTTTCAAAAGGAGACTGGCTAGTCTAACAGGAAGCAAGAAGGAAATCTTGTTTTGCCTTTTCCTCATAAAGGTTACGTATGTACAATCTAGAGCCATTAAATGTGTAGGTATTTAGATATGTAACTTTGATGGAGATTGTCATCTCGTCAATTGCGACTGAATATTGCTTTTAAAGGAGACAGCATGTACGGAGTAAACCTCCACGTGCTTTGTCTTTATTGATAGAGTGTGGTTCATCTCCATTTATTTGGTTGGTTGGGGAGAGGGGAGACCCTGCGAGGAAGAAAAGAATTGCTACCTAGCTACCTTACTGGTTGTGATGTAATCCAAAGTTCTAACAACCGAAAATGTTTATGGTAATAATGGTCATTGGCCACGCAGATCATAACAGCGCGATTGGAATCAAACGTATTTTTATTTTCTACGAATTCGAACGTGGGTGATTTGAAGAAAGTCTGTTTTGGCTTGCATGCCCAAGGAGAATAACATTGGAAGTGTCACAGTACGAAGTAAAACCAAATGCTTTTCTTGTCGAATGAGTAATCGATGAATGGCATGATGACTGATGACTCCGATTGCATATTATATATGCGATAGTTTTTTCGGGCAAAAAGATATTTATGTTTATATTTTCTCTTGAGAAGTACACATGCTCCAAATTCGTTTTCCTTTGACTTTGACGTAATGTGAATTTTGCAAAAGTGAGAGAAATGGTGCAGAGGGCGAGAAAAAGAGTTAGTAGACAGATGGAAATTAGAACCGGTTAGCAGGCATAGCATTTCGTATTTTACTCCGTGTAGGTAAGGGTAGGTGGGAAATCGTAAGTCCAACCTGACTTGTTTAAAAAGCGATTTAATTTTTTTCTGAAAAACATATTTGGGTCAAATAAAAACAAATTATCAGTAAAATATTCGCAGTTGTAGATCTTGTTGTTAGTATTGATATTTGAATGGTGTGGCTACGGGTTGGTGTAATAATTTTTGAGTACGAGACACACGAGTACAGCTTTTGCAGCCCTTCAAATTGGACATTTATAGTTTATGGTAATTCGTGCGAGTGTAAGGGGGGTCAGGACTTACAGTCCCTTTCAGTTATATCCCTGTTTGGTTGTTCTGGGGTGGAGGTTACATAACAATGGTGATTTCTGTGAAGAATATTATCAATATCATCAAAGTTATGTGAGTTGATATACGAGCAAATTCATATAGCCTAACTTTATCAAATTGTATGTATGTTGCCTTTTCTGATTCACATTTTCATAGCAATTTTTATTCGGGTGTGACAGTGACATGACTTTATGGAATGTTGAGTTTTATAGGTTTACTTAACTTTGCATATTAAAAATTTGTGTAGTCATTAAGAATGTCGAGTCGACATTGTCGACATGATTGACTATGGGTACATCTGTGGTATCATACAACTTTGAATAGAATGAGCGATGATGAAGGTTGTCGTTGTGCAGAGACCGAAACGAAAAAACGTCTAGATTGTGCGTTATGTGCTGTATAAAATCGATTGAGGTTTTCCAAACTTTTCCTATTTATATTACTTTCCGAATTAATATGTCATTTTTATCGGTATAGGCAGGATATGCGTAGCTGTCAACGGTACTAGCGGTGTCGGTAAAAGTTTTTATATGATCAATGTCAGCATTATTATCATTAATCATCGGAGCAGGCTCATATACATCCTAGAATGGTAGCTCAATGCCGGAAGAGAAAAGTTTACAGAAATAGCCTGAAATTATAGAGGATAAGATGAACATGTAAACATACATATTAGACAGTAATGTGAAAACGAGAAAGCAAAGGTAAAACTTTTTTCAAGCATGATTGGAGCATGATTTGGTGTGAGAGTGTAACTTTTCAAATTGCATTTCAGTAATTCCAAGACTTCATTTAAAAATAGATGTTGGGAAATAAAGTCAATTTTGTGGCCTTTGTAAAGGATGGTGATACCTATAAAGCAGTTTTATAGGCAACTTCATGACGCAGAGTTTCTTTCAGAGTGTTTTATTGGCGACAGAAGTTTGAGCTGACGCACTGCATGGTTTCAAAACTATTTTCTATTACATAATTACCTACATGTGGCGCAGCATGGTGAGATGAAGGAACACTGGAATTTTTGTAGGCTCTGTAATCAACGATCACTAGCTCTCTGTCGATTTTCAGTGTAATGTACGTAGGGACGGACATTCACAGAATACTTTTGTGGCTAGCTGCGCAAAAAAACTGCCGACCCTAGGAAGCTTTATTTTGTGATAATGGCTCCAGCTCAAAAATAGCAACACTGGCGAATAGGATAATTTGAATGCTTCGAAGTTGATAGCTGTGTGATATCACCACCAAAGGAATGTTGGAGATGATTACGAAACGTAATCAGAAGTGAGGACGAAGACCTCACGCTGATAAATGCAATTTTCTCGAATAAAAGGAATCAAAGGAAGTTTGCGTCATGTCTCGAGTATGTGCTTGAGGCGGTTTTTAAAAAAAAATCGCACTATAGGTTGCAGCTGTGTGCACTGTTACTAAAGATGCGTTTAATAATAGACATTTCTGTTCTAAATCGATAACAAATCGTGGACATTGCATCATGTGTTGTGGTAATGATTTTTCTGTAGCCTTCAGTTAAGGACTCTCACGATTAGAATATCGAATGAGTGTAACTGCATGGTTGCAGAAGGCTCCTGAGTGCACTGCTTTCATTGCAGAGAAATAACTCACTGTCAGTACGAACTTGTAATAACAGCACCAGCAGTTTCCCTAAATCTTTTTGTATTATGCTTAAAGACATGGGATGAGGGAATTATTTAGGGTATTGTGTAAAAATCTGTCGGTTGTAGGCTCATATGAATACGTCCTCGTGGACCGCAGTAGTTTGTCCAAGTGTCTGAGTCTGAAGTAGGACACAAAATCCTAAAATTTTTGGCCTGCATCAAGTAAAAACTCATTATGCATGATTAACGTGAGCAATAATTAGTTACACTACACATTAGAAGTCATGTGCTTATTTTGGGAGGAATGAATGAATGCATAAACAGTTTAGCCTTGATGATTATGTTAGATATGGTTTGTGTATTGTATAGTATTGTAGAGCTTTAGTTAGCAGCAATGCGAAAATGACGTCTATTATTGTAGTAATGTAGTGGCAATGCAAGTTTCTAGTGAAAGTGTGCGCTTTAATAAAACAATACGTTGGCGGTTTGACCGAGTTGCTGAATATATTTACGTTACGTTTGTGCTAGTAAAATGAAATATGAAATAGGAGTAGTTTTCAATTAATTAGTGCTTTTCC
>JAHZND010003946.1:0-19854 GCA_027744115.1 Acrocyrtus sp. NNG-2020 | reverse complement strand
GACACATTACATGGATTATGGTCAAATCGAACCCGCTGACTACAAATATCTTACTCAATGATATTGCATATTGCCGAAAATAACGTTAATATTCATCACTAATTGAACCAATAAACAGTATGTAGAGTCTGTTAAATTACGATAAATACATTTTTACTGTTAGACTTACTCTGAAATGGATATTTGTAATGTATCGAATAAATAGATTTTCACACGCTATTTTAGCCTCTAATAGCAACTGCGT
Organism: Acrocyrtus sp. NNG-2020; assembly: GCA_027744115.1. Classification (NCBI taxonomy): domain Eukaryota; kingdom Metazoa; phylum Arthropoda; class Collembola; order Entomobryomorpha; family Entomobryidae; genus Acrocyrtus; species Acrocyrtus sp. NNG-2020. The sequence goes on along the minus strand of JAHZND010003946.1, from coordinate 19,610 downwards.
GGGTAAAATTGAAAAACTGACTTCAGATTCGTAGTCAAGGGATACGACTTGACAATGTGGCATATAAATATTTTCGAATTTCAACAAAATGGATTTTGAGATTTAACTGTCCCTAACGGTCGAATGACAGATCCAATTTTACATTTGACTTCAAATTCGGAATCTGCACCCTTAAATTGTACTTTTATAACATTTATAGTGTGAATTTTAACAAAAAAATGATTGACTCTCAAAAGGCTACTACGAAGCCATATTAGAATAAGTGACCACTTTCTTCACAAGATGTTAAGATTATAATTTTTTTACTAAAGTACCATCTGCAGAATTTAATTGCCTTCCCAATGACATATCATCAGTCTAAATCGGATGCGTAGGTCCAGCATAAAGGCTTCACCGAAAAAGCTTTACGATTCCATAAAATGCGCTAGATCTCAGCACAGGTAACTACTGGTAACCTCCAATCCAGGTATGATAATGTACTCAGTTAGAGCTTTATTTATCATGGACATCGTAAACGAAACTGCACCTTACCGTTTTCTTGTCTTCGAATTTATATGATTCTCCTCATTACTTTCCTACCTGTGTGAAAATATGGATAGTCTCTATGTGTTTTAAACCAAATCTTTAGTACATCTTTGACTCCCTATATCTTCGCCCAGAACAGTTACCCGGTCTCAGTTTTAACGCCATCGGAAAGTCCGTATTCTATTCTATTAAAAAATCGCAAAATTGTGACCGGGTAACTCTTCCAATTTTTGTGAGACGACGGGGGCCACACGCTAATTCATTGTTGCTAACGTTCTTTAGCAACAATTTTATATTCTAGGAAACGCTTGTCTACAATTGTGAATAGAACAATTTTGCAAAAATCACCCAAGTCATTAATACTAAAAATCGTCAATTGTCAATTGTCACTATTCTTTATTTGAATACTATAATTACTACAGTTCGATGCTTCCAAATCAAACTAGAAAACGGACAGACAAGACGAAGAGCGCTAGCACAGCATTCATTTTTCTTCGTCTGTTCTTCTGCCATTCTGCCCACTTCCATTGAAACAGCTTTTCTCGTAGCATATCAAGTCCATCAAAATGCAGCAGCATCAGTTTCTCAGTATCCACTAGCCAGAGCCAGCACAACTGACAACACTTCTCAACCTCAGTCTTAAAGCCAATCTACATGGCACACTTCTTTCAAAACAATTTTTATCCTTTACTCTACGGAATAGCCATTCATTTCCATGCTTTTCTGTCCCTCAGCTCTCAGCTCAGCGCTGTAAATGAAATGCATCCGATTTTTATACGAAAACAATCTGCTAGAAAAAAAATCTCGTGTGACTCGTGTGAGTACAAAAAATAGCTGCTCAAACAGCGACGACTACCTAATAAAAGTATTCAGCATTTGCCCAAGGTGAAGTCATGATAAAGCAGAGGACTGTGTATGGCTGTTGTACCTAAATTCTCCACTGAAAGGATCCGCTATCAGGTAAGGCATCATCCTGCCTGTTTTATGTTTTCTTAAGAGCCATAATAATGCAACTGCACTGCTTTACACGAATGTACCTACAATATCCATGCTCAATTCAATCTCAAACCTCAACAAATTTCTAAACATCCGAAATGGGGATTGAAAAGTTGAGACTCTCAACTTGAGAGTTTTGAGACTTGGTGATGCTCTTTATAAGAGCTCACCAGAAGAGTGGAATTGCAACTTGAAATGCGAAAGCAGCTTAGCAAGTAGGCATCTATCTTTCCGAAAAGCAGAAACCTTTGCATGGAGGAGCGATATTTTTGGGCTGGCATGGCAAGAGCAAAAAATGTTACCTGAAACCTGTTAGATAAAAATTAGAGCGGGGAGTTCCTGTCGCAGCTGGAAATTCCAACTTGGCTACAATTAAACTAAAATGTTATACTCGTAACAACTGAAAATTGGAAATAGAGAACATTTTCTACAGACACCAAATAAATGCGCAGTTTATGTGCAGCAAAAAGCTATGGCCTCAATTGGTGTATAGTAGATTTGGATACTGCGCAATACGTCCACTTTTTCATTCACAATTGAAATTGATACTAGTTTGAAAATCGCTATCAGCGAAGTAATAAATGGCTCACTTTGTCTCCTTTGATATTTGACTGTTAGAAATTTTAATATTTTAAATCACCGTCAAAGCAGTGTATGTGTATGAATAGTAATATGAAGGCATAAATCATCACATGAAACTGAGACAAATAATATTTTTGATTTCTGGTTGCTACATTTGCTAGATTCACTTGTAATGGTGGGCGTGATAAGGCCCTTCGCATGTCTTTGAAATCATGCAACAAGCTGCTGGAATAGTGTAGGGAGCAGTTTCACACTATAAAATGAAATTTATTCACACAATCCGTCCTACGGTAATATGATGGTCAAGAACATTTCATCATAAATATAGTCTAGATAATGTATTTGGTCTGATTCGGTCCGTACTCTCAAAAGTAGTGCTAAAATGCAGGTATTAACTACATCTTGATTTGATATGTGTGTGTGTTTAAGGGTGTATCACCAAACTGGGAATATTTCTTAACGCTAATCTGATACTCTTACAGTCGTTTAAATTTAAACCATGGCTAAATCCTCGTTATTTCTAGAAGTAAAAAATTATCAGGATCAGACATCTAAAAAAATTTCGCAATACTGGTGATAAACCCTCAATATTCAGCATGCGTGGAAATATTCCAATATTTTATTATATGACTGCATTATTGTATTGTAAACAATAACATACTCATTTGACAAGATACATCTTTAGACAATAATTCTTCCAGCACCGTTCGTTTCAAGTGTAAAACTCTTGCAAACTTTTTGCCACATCAACATAACGACGACTCCATCTCTTCACAACACTACAAGTATATTGTAAAACTAAGTACAAGTTATAATAATGTTAGTTAATCTCGAAGAACATTGTCGGAATGATTTTTCGGCAAACAGATAATTCTAAGTATAAGTAGTAAGAGTTATACTATATATGTTAAATGATTGCAAATATAAAAGCAATTCAAATAGACCAAGTATGCCTTGATCTAGTCAACTTTTATGATTAAATCTTACAGAATTACATACAAGCAAACATAAAACAAAATAGTTCTCGCCAACTAGTAAACTTTATGAATACTGCAAAATACTTATGGTGATAAAAAAATCACTTCGTGAGATAATATCAAGATACCAAAGCTTGTTCAAGAAGACACGCCAACAAAGTTTTGGCATTATTTCTATAAAAAAAGACGTCACTTTCACTTCACAGGGAAGACCTTTCTCTAGTTCTAGTTAAAAAATAAACAGAACTGAGTATAACATAGACATGACATTAAATAAATTAAAACAAACTTAATGTTGAAAACTGTAAAGAATAAAAACGACTATTTCGAAATTAAAGATAAACACAAGAAATTCACCAACATGTAAATATAAAAGGTGAAAAATTAAAAACACACGATGAAAATTTTTATATTAGGTATGTAGTATTGTAAACGCTCACAGCTGACGAGTAAAATTACGGTGGCATAAAACAGATAAATGACAAAATTATTATTGGAAAACGAGTCCCTGCAAACTTTTTCATGGACCAGCCCTTATTTTTCTATGGGTTATCGTTCGCCATCAAAAAAACATCGTATAACCAAGTACACACAAACTGCAACGAACTATACTGGTTATCACATGACTTTTGACATTCACCTTGTCAAACGTAGTTCAAACTCAGTTGGTGGAAACAAAAAGTCAAATTATAATTCGCACTTTAATCTAAATTTGCTATATGTAAACAGGTATCGGATATAACAAACAGACTTTCATTAAAAAACAGCCTACATTCAGATATACTTACACCATGCATAACAATTCGGGTAAGGGAGAGTGACACTTTTCTCTCTTATTGGCTTTAAATGACCTTCTGGCCTCACACAATCGGGTTTCTTATTATAAAAGGTTACACAAGATACCTGTGATATCGTTACATTTATATTATAATAAAAAAATTTAGTAACTATATAAATTCCTAATGGAACAAAATGGGCTGCTGTAATATTTTTGCAATATAGATGTTCAATATTATTACATATGTGCATTTCTCTGCAATGTTCAATCAATTTTCGCATCACTCACCACTTACTGTAAAGGGACACACATTAATCGAAAATCTCTGGTAGAATAAACATGGAAATACTAACAGAAATTATCTTCGCCTTATGCTAGCAATGTTTATGTTTAGCAGCGTAGATTTGTTATTTTCATTTTTCTTGTAAGGACAATTCAAGCACCTTTTTCAAATTCTCCTCTTCCTCCTTTCGCATACGATCCTCTTCTTCAATTTCCTTTCGTGATAAGTCCAAAACTGCTTGCAGTTCCTCATAGCTGCTGCTTCTACGAGCAGTTTCAGGGTGAGATCCATCAGTCTGACTAGGTACAAAACCAGTTGCACCAGCTACGTTGCCATCCGATTGTGGCCGCCAGTCCGGCTTCTCCATTTGTCTAGCCATCATCAAGCTTTCCTCAATCGCTCTAAATTAAAAGAAACCGTTGAACTTCATCCTTTATTCTTTTTTTACTAAAAATTAAAAACACAGCATCTTACCTTTGGAGCAGCTGCTCTTCAGTATCAGAATCCGGTGTAATATCTTTTAGGGTGGTGCGTGGTTGAGGCACATTAAGAGCCTCATATATATCTACCATTTTATTATGCTGAGAAGTAGCTTCACCAGTGAGATCATCGTCTACGGTCCAACGGAAAATATCATCATCAGAAGACGATATTGGAGCGGGTGTCGCTGACATTCGAATGTCATAGAGAGGTGGTGGCTCAAAAAGATGCTCGTCTAAAACACAAGCTAGCCTACCACTGTCTTCCACTAAGGACTGCACACCATGGACTGGTTCCTCGGTTGCAAAAATATTATGAAAGGTAATTGAAGCGTTGACTAAATGGAACATTGGGATTTCTAGAAAAAGATAAATAATAAAACATCAGCTAGCTCCCTTTCTTGTACTCTCTTTACACCATGCACCACTCACCAATTTTAACCGGGAACCCTGAAGGAATCTGCATCTGAATAAAATCCTTAAGCTTGTTAAACTGACTACTTGAAAGCGCCATGATATCCACGATTGGCATAACTTGCTCCTGCAAGTTTAATGGATAGTTTTCGCACAGCCAAACAGTAGCCTGCAATAATGAATATGGAATTTGCATGAAAACTTGTACAGACATAGACATAACTTGCGAAATATTACTCTTATTTATTACCTTGAACTTGTTTATCTTTGTTCGGGCCTCTTTAGGTCGACCAATGTCTCTCCCTTCAAGTGAAAAATCTTTATCAAAATACTCCTCCATCGTGACTTCGGGGTAGTTTTGATATGCTGCAGCGCCACTTTCAGTTTCAGAGGTAGTCACTGTTGCCCCAGCTGCCTCTGAAGTAGTTTCAGTTGCCCCAAAAGTATTCAGGATTCTCTGGAAATTCGAAACGTTCTCGCTGCGAGTTTTGTCCGACTCACTAAGATGCTCATGGCGAATTTTAGTCACCAACTCAACATTAGTGGCACTAAAGACTTTGCAGTCAAATCCATTAACTTTCTCACTTTTATCGCTTCCCCATCCCCAAATTCCAGTCTTGTTTCTGTGCATAATTTATTTATTTAATAAAGTATTGGTATTATCAGTGCTCGAAATAAATTATCAAACTCTTCATAACTCACCTTTCAAAAGCTATCTTTTCAAGATTCACATATGATATCATGGCAGGATTTGATAAACGGTAGGAAACAGTTTTCTCATACAAACGACTGTCCTGAACATTATTGTATTTTTCATTTCCGGAAAACATTATGTTGCTATATACTTGTTTAGTTGCATGGTCAATTTCCATCATCTTAACGCAGTCGTCTAAGTGATATAATAGGTTTAATAACTCAATAACTGTGGGTAACCCCCTGCATTATCAATACTCAAAAAAACTATCCCGTAGGTACTTTGGTACTTACCACTTCCTTGAAAAATCACAGAAACTCCGTCTTGTCTGGGATCATTGCCAAACACATTACTATCAACTCGCACATTAGAGCCCATTTTGTACACTTTGTGCGTATTCACTGGACACATCCGCGTGAGCAAAGGAACTGTAACAGAAACAGAAAATATTTAATGTTACACTACATTGCATCGCAGTGGAGGAATTGTATCAAAATTACCCCAACTAGTGAATTCCCATCTCATTTCCACGTAAAAATCAGGGGCCTGCAATTAAAAAGAATGAAATGATCATGAAATGAACCTCCTTTGCAGTTAACATTTGAAACCTTTATTTAAAAAATCAACTGCAGACTAACATCCTTCAAACGCTTCAGTAAGTTAGGTACTAACTCTCCTCTCTGGCTTCTTTTCTGTACATCCCGATACTCCAGAACCGACTTCAGTAACTCTGGATCCCCTCGGCACACGGCCTCATGGACGACTGTCATTAGCATAATATATTATGTACGGCAATCCAAAATAGCTAGCATAAACAGTATATAGTTAAATAACTACTTGTGTTACCATTCCAATTTGATTTATGCTCAAACTGAGCATTTGATCCATGCTTTAGTAGAACAAGGGCACACTCATTTCTTCCCAGTGAAACAGCCAGCAACAAAGGGGTTCGGCCCCTTGGATCCAACTTTTCCAAAGCATCCGCCTATCAATTTTTCAAATTTCATTTACTTTTTCTCTAATGATACTTATTAAGTATAGAATACAGAAGTGAAACTACCTTCGGTTCAAGGATGCTAACTTTACTTTGTAGTTCCTCCAGTTTATTTTCCCAAACTAGCCAATGTAGTGGATAGGTTTCCGCGATAAACTCCTTACTGACTCCCATTCTGGCTTGATTATCGGTATCTACATTAACAATAGTTTAAATTAGGTAATTATAATTTTCTTACTGTAAAAGAATAACTAGGTACTTAAAAGTTTATCAAGTACTTGATTATATAATCAAGCTATATAGCTATTTGCAGTTGATAGTTCACAACGGTAACGTGTTACGTTGTAAGTACTCTCTAAGCCCTATATTACTTCATTTCCTATTTTCCTAAGAGTTATTCTGCTCACATTTATTTATTTATTTATTTATTTAGGTTACATAAGTTTATATTGCACCCATTCCGACCACTACCAACAACAACCAATAAAATAATGAACATTAAGCTACTACCAACATTTGCTACTTATTTTAATTACCTCCTTCCTCCTGTGTAAACCTGACTAATATAAATAAAACTACAACACAAAATTAGCTCAGGTCTCTCCCCACTACCACCTACCTATCCTCAGACAACCAATCAGCGTAATCAAACTCAATAAACATAAAACATATTCCCTTTTAGTGGCCCTACTATTTGCCCTCTTCAAATAAAAATTAGCCATAAAAATTCACCTCTTGTCAATTAAACTGTTTGACGACAGCAACCGTCTTCCTCCGTTTCCTTCCTCTCTCACTTACTGTTCCAAGTTTACTACTCAGTTCCACAAAAAGTAGCTCGGTTTTCTAGTCGGAGTCATCAGGAAAAAGGAAGCAAAACTTATTTCGTATTTCGAGAGAAACTCACTACGGAACGAAAACGAAATTGCATAGAAAACACTCTTTTTCAAGTTTATTATCTCTTCACTTTTTTAAACACACATGATAGAGGAGGACGATGATATAAAAAAAAATATATATTTTTATTCGATCGTCCAAGGGAAAATCACTCGAAGAAGAGTGCGATGATCAGATCAAACCCTCTCGCGAAACAGCCCAGAAATATGTGCAGTTGTACATTGGATATATGTGCAAAGGGTAAAATAGTGGTTCCTTCCCTCTTGTGCGATATTAGTCACCAGAGCAGAGCTAGAGCCACTCGCACATCATATGATGATGAAGCTTTCGAGTTTCGACATTAAAATCCCACTCAACTCTCTCCTCCTTCATATCCTATCCCTGTGCAGTTTCATAATGTTCAAGAGAAGAGTGAAGAGAGTGTGAGCTCTGCAAAAAAGGAGGAAGAGGATTAGTGGAATGCGTAGCAGATTCGCTTGTTCGCGAAATTCGCTACTGTCAGTTCGCGAGTGGTGGCGGTGGCGGTGGCGCTAAGGAGCCACTTCAAGGGAGCTGGGGAAGGTGGCGGTGGAGGAGGAGTGGGCGAGTGAAGTGGTATTTTTTTGCTATTAGCAAAAAATTGCAGAGGAGTTGGGAAAATGTGAAGCAATTTTAGTAGAAGTTTGGAGTTGCTTTGCCTAGGACGTATATGAGTTGAGTACGAGTACACTTGCCATTTCCTTTCTGAGAGTTATTTTGGAGAAATTGGAGTAACAATGATGATAATAGTTTTCTAGCCATGAAATATTAGGACGAGGACATAATCAAATGATATGATAAAAAAAAGGCTGAAAATGTATGTTTTCGGGAGAAATTGGGAAGAATGTTTATTGGGTGGATGAGCTGGAATAGTGGAATGGAAAGAGAAAAAGTAAAAATAATATTCCAGAAAAGTCTACGAGTCTAACCTAACCTAACCTACGAAACAGAAAGCGCTCGGAGCTATTACGGAACTGGACAAAAAACAGGAACGGTGTCTCATGTCAGCAACGTGATGATTACGAAATAAAAAAAATATGTATAGGAGCTGATAAAATGTAGAACCCTGATTTTGATTGTATGCATAAAATATGTATGAATTACTTTGACTATTATTCGTATTCTACAAGAAAAAAAAAGTTGCTGAGGGGCGTTTGTCCCCCTCCTCCCCCACGCCAAATCTACAGTTCAGATTCTGATTTCAGGTTGTAAAGAGGAAAGGAAAAAGCAAACTCAATTCAAAAAATATATCGAAACTTATAAACTGCTATTCACTGTTCCAAAAACATGTAGGTGGAATGTAATAACAAAAAATAAAAATTGCTTTTTAAATAGATCAATTGTCAAGCGAAGTAGAGCTGTACACTACACGTCCCGGAATTACATTAGCCCCTTTTCAGGCTACAAACTGACAAGAAAAGAAAAATCCAATTCAAAATAGCAAAAAAATTTGAAAGGATACTCACTTCTCAAAGATTACTCTGTTCATAAACATTCTTAAATATAATAAAAAATATGTAAATATAGATTTATTAGGAAATCATCACACACCCCGGCGCTACATTTTAGCCATGCAAACTTACAAGAAAAGGAAAACTCAATTTAAAATAGCAAAAATATTTAAATGGGTACTCACCTCTCCCTCTCTGGATAAGACTTTTTTGCTCCAAAATATTTTAATGTAGTAAAAAAATATGTGAAAATAGATTTATTATGGAATTATCACTACAATCCAGGCTCAGGCTTAAGAGGAAGGGGAAATGTAAAGATTCACTTCATGAATAGGATTTTGATTTTTTAGTCCTAAAAGTACAAATTTAAGATGTAACAAAAATATTTAAATAGATCCATTCTAGACGCACAAACACGATCACACAAAGACCTTGATGATAGATAATGAAAATTAAATTTCTCACTCATAAAATTAAATTCAAAAAATTTTTTTGACAATAAAAGTCTCCTTGAAAGCGCTCCGTAGCACAACAAAGCATGAAACTTCGAACACGAAACGGACTCATGGCATATTATTGACTTGTTCGCTTGCAATGGCAAAGTGCACACCAGCAAGTGGAGAAGCAGCACACAACAGAACCTACACATCTGTCATCCACTCATAGATGGTATCCAGGAGGAGCGAATGAAATTCAAATTTTTGACTTCGTAGTTCTCAATAACACTAACTGTACTCGTAGGTGAAGGAGTTCCGTAAACATTGTTGCTTATCTGGAAATATTACTATTTTTTGGAGGAAATTCGTTATAGTTTGCTTTCAGTCCAGGAAGAGTCGTCACAATAGTCGGTGTTGTTGGGGTGCTGTTGTTGTTTAGAATAAAATTATTTAATTTTGGCAAGAAGCGTTCGAAAGGGGTTGATATATTTATAGTATATGGCAGTTGTGCAGTAAAGTTCCTTAAATATAGGCTGCACAGTTTTTAAAAATTGAATCGTGATGATGTCAGTAACCCCTAGTGAAGTGGGGACTTCCTCTTCACTAGCACCGGAAGTTAAACGGAAGAGTAAGCGAAAGGCAAGGCCAGGAGATGCCAATAAAAAGAAATACAATCCAAAGTGGGAGTCAGAAGAGTTGTTAAAACGTAATTACTTACTAGTATTAAGTATTAGTAAATATTAAATTAAATATCAAAATAGTTACTCAACAATTGAATATTGAATTGTTGAACTAGCTGTAGTAAAAGTTTGATTTTTTGTTTGATATTGCAGCATGGGTCATGCCCTCTTCATCGGATACTTCCAAGGCAGTTTGCCGCTTTTGTAAGACCATCGTTAGAGCACACAAGAGTGATCTTTTGGAGCATACCAACACTTCCAAACATAGGAAGAACTATATGAACACGTTAAGTCCTGAGGAGAGTCAAAAGTTTGTGGACGCATTAACGGAGCAGTTTAAGAAGAGGAAAGGTGGCTCTGACATCACCAATTCAAGTATTACATCACGGTCTTCATCAACTTTTCAGATAAAAATTGAAGCCACGCCGATTACTGCGGAAAGGGTAGTTACCCCGTTGAATACAAGTGTCAACTCAGTGGCTCCAAGCGCACCTACGATTGATGTGGCCCCAGTCTTGAGCCCTGTTGCTGCTACAACGCTGCAGAGCCTCCCAGTTAATGCTATGATGCCGGAGTGCAACCCTTTCAATGAAATATACTCAGTTAGTCATCCCCGTGATGAATTTTGGCCGCAAGAGGGAGATGAATATAATTTATCAACAAAGTCTCCTGGAGATCTAGTCAGTGTAATTCTTGAAGAGCCGAGGCTTGGAAATTCTAACTGTGTTCCTACGACCACAGCTGACATTGCTACATTGGATGACCCTTCAACATTTCCACCAGGATTAAATAACTTGTTGCTAACCGCAATCTCAAGTTTCCCAAGTATGAATTATGCGCTTGTGGACGGAGTACCTTTAGCTCCTTGTAAAGCCGATAGCTTCAGATCCGAAGCTTTCACTGCGCAACCAGAGGACAGTACAATCTCACTAGTAAATCTCACTTCAAACAACGATACCATTAGTGATGAACCCATGATGACATCCATTATTTTGGAGCCAGAGGCAGCAACTTCATTACTTTTAACGTCGAAACAAATTATCGACAGTATTGAACAAGGTAGTTACACAACTTCAGAATTGTGCACCATATCGTTGTCTGCGCTAAATCAAATTAAAAAAATAGAGGCAGCTGCAACGAATAGCACTCATTCAATGTCCATCCCCATTATAGGAAGTAACCCCTATATCTAATTATTAATTAATATCGTGAAGAGAATATGCTACTAAAATAGTAATATTACCTTATTTTTTCATTTTGCAACTGATGGTGCGAATACTTTCATACGTTTTGAATTTGCTTTAGATTTAAGTTTCTATTTCTGTCCCAAAGACAAAGATGCCGTGGAATGATGCTAGCTGTAGAAATGTGGCTTTTATTTTAAATTATTTCCTATTGACACAGATGTTCATGAATATGCTGGAATGCGATTTTAGAATTTTAGAGTATTACACTTTTAACTATTGAACGGCAGCAAGCTACGCTCTGTATTTTTTAATATTTATAAATATTTGTTTAATATTTAAGACCTGTGAGAGTGACCGAATGACGGATGAATATAGTACAATCATTTTTAAAATCTCGAGATGTTATTTGATGATAAATGGAAATAAATTTTCAAAAAGTAAAAGTTGTATCGTATCTCCAAATCCAAAAATATATATCCTTATCAAATGAAGCATAAAACTGACATGAAACAGGTTTTCAGTGGTTTCGGTTTTATTATTAAGTAGATAACATTTCGTCATTTAAAGGTTTAATTAACTACAAATATACGTTTATTTAAAATTGGACTGAACGACATTTGATGAAATTGATAAAACTAAGGTTAACGTTCACTTTCAGACTTCTTTACTACGCCAATTACCTGTAAGTGTAGAAAGGCATTAGGTCTCAGTAGAAATTTGAAACTACATAGTACTTTATTATGGTACGTACTTTCACAGATTGTTATATAAAAATTACAAAAAAAGTTCTGAAATTTAATTAAAGACATATATGAATGAGCATTGGAGAGCAAGTCGGTTTCCAATTTTGGTTTAAATTTTTTTGGTTTAAGTTGACAACCTTCCTTGTCCTATGTTCTACGTGTTCCATGAATGTCAACAGATATCGAAAGCCCGCTGCTGCGTAAGGCGCTCGACTGTTAATTACGGTCCACAGGGTTAGAAATTTATTGTTAGTATGTGTGCGTCGAATTCCATAGGACGATTAGGTATTATCCTGGTTGGTTTTAAAGAGTTTTTAATAGGTTCGGATTTTTTTAGAGGTGCATAATGCATACCTGTTCCTTGACTAGCAAGATTAAGTGTAAATTCGTAAGTATTGTATGATAAATAGTATTCTTATAAACGATGAATAAACTGTTCATGTTCCTATCTATTTAGGGCTGACTACTTGTTGGCATTCAAAAGAAAGGCTGAAATTGCACACTTTCTCTAAGTTGCAAATTTCATGTGCCTCGAAACCAACAGAAACAGTACAACACACCGGATTCTTTGTAATAGCTAACGTACAAATATGAGGTGGAAAAACTACATTCATTAATTTGTATAAAATGTAACAAACAATCTTCACCAATATCACAAGTACCACACTAGCTAAGAGTATATCAATGAAGTTATCATGTTATATAGAGCTCTCCATGTTGTAGACGCTTTTAAGGTTCAAAAAGCTAAATTGTAGTCATTTCTTAATTCTTATACCAATATACCAAGCGGTTAACTAGTTACTAACATATTAGGAAGAGACAACATGATTGCTGCAAAAAAAATTCATTCACGGCAGCGCTGCATCTTCTTCATCCTCAGCTTCTTCATCACCTGTCTCCACGGCCATGTCATCGTCACCTGTTTCCACGACCATGTCATCGTCCCCTGTTTCCACGGCCATGTCGTCATCAGTCTCCTCCAATGCTCTGTCCTCAACGCCGCCAGCCTCCATTAACCCTAAATTTCTCTCATTTACTTCGGAATCTTCTTCCAAAGCCTTTTGTAAATCCGCGAATGAGAGTATGCGAACGCCTTCGGAACGTTCCTGCATTAAAATGCGATGAGCGGCTCTGTCCATTTCATCTTCAGTCAGTTCTAGTGCCTCTTGCATTTCTTTGGAAGTATATTTAACAAACTCTGGATCATTGCAGTATTTCCCTAGTCCTTGCTGCTTCAAAACCTTAAAAACGATAAAGCAAAAATGAGTTTTTAGCAAAAAAAATTCGAACATGATTTTAGCAGTGACTGCACTTTTTTAGTCATTTTGTGTTTTACCCTGAGCACAAGACTCTCTGCTGAACCAACAATACCCGGTAAAGAAAGAGCCCTTTGGTCTGAAGTTCTAAATGCCTTTCCAAGATCCTCCCCTAATCCTCCGTTTCTTAAAGATGACTCGTAACCTAAAAGTTAAACCATAAAGGTAGCTTTTTGAGATACGGATTCCATTACACACGTAAGACAGCAAAAGCACCATGCAACAAAAGCCATATTTAATTCACGCCCAGTTTCTCAACAAGTAACGTCGAGAATGTTTCTGGGGTAATGTGAGAAATCGCTACGAAATTACTAATGATGCTTATGATTGTAAACAGAGCTGTAAACACAACAGTTAAAACAACACAAATTAACTACATTCTACTACAATAATCTTAACTGCAAATAAAAAATGAAGAAGGGTATTCCCAAATAGGATACTGAAGAGTATGCTACAGACAGACTTATTATGCATACTTGACATTCCTCTATTTCCTCTCGACATCAATGAGCGGAGTTGCCAATGTTGCCATTCCAAACGGCCATGATTTTATCTAATAGCACTACAAACTACAGATGCACTACTGGTAACAAGCACTACAATGAAATAATGAAAAACATTTATCCCGTCGTACACATTTGACTGTTTAGTATCTGGTTACCAAACCTCTCTGAGGAGTCAGATTGTCAGCGCTTCGACTTGCAGTCGGCGACTGACCAATGTTATTAGGAAAAGTTAGTTTGGGCCGAGCCACCATCACAGTGCTTAAGCTAAATACGTTAGTAAGACCAGCCAGCGCCAGAGCTTGAACGTTGGTAGACTGAAGTCCTTCCGCAATCGTTAGCGAAGGAGCCCCCACAAATGGACGCCAAAGGTGACAGTCCACTCCTAAGTGTGAGCTATTCAAAATTATATAAATCACACGTAAGCACCGAGTAAAAGTATGATACCTGTAGATAGATACACAGTTTATACGGCCAAGGTACACTACTTAAATTATGAGCCAAACCAACAACCCTACTCCATAGTTTACCAAACAAACATTTCACACGAAAATCAGAACGGTTTTTAGTAAAATCTCAAAACAGTCAACAAATTACTCTAACGTATTAGCTTCCCACACATAACTTTTGACTCTTACCAGCTACAACTCCTCCACGAGATATTGTAACATCTTTTTTCCTACATTGTAAAATAAAATTACTCCGTTTGGCTAGACATTAGAGCACTGGTGCTCCTAAACACCTTGACGTAAATTCTACCATCTCCCATCTAGAAATTAAAAATAATTACTGAACCGAAAAACTTCAAAACAAAACTTACTCGGACAGAGAAAGCGCTTGGACGGCCGCAGTTTCTAGAGATGAAACATGGGGCAAAGAAGGAACACGTAATGGTCTTAATGGAATATCGTCACCGTCCTCGTTCCTAGATGCCCTGCACGAGTGGAAAAGCGCTTAATTAGCAATACCTTTTAATTATTGAACTAATTAATTTTGCAGTTGTTCCTTCGGTTGAAGCTTACCGCTCATTCATAATAGACGCTGTCAGTTTAGAGGACGGGCCAATATGATTAGCGACTTCGAATATTGATGGAATCTAAAAAAGTGCAGAAACAAATTGAAATTAATTACAAGCTAAATACAGCAACCAAACATATATAGGACAGAAGTGAAGGGGTCTTTTTGTGTTTGAAAATGCCTTGGAGTTTTCCTGCACAGATTTCGCTCTAGTGAGCTGGCCATGCTTTCTTCTAATTGAAGACCACATGGTTCCAAACAAGGAATGATTTCTCTGCAAGATTGTTAAAACGAAACAAAAAAAATAACAAAATACAGGGACTAAGGTACACACACTACATGCTACACATAAACTACTTTTCTCTGAAAGGTTCTTCAGAAAAAAATATACCCGGTGCATTGGTTCTGGGTCATTATTGACTAGCTCCTCCAAGTCACCAGAGACTGCTCTCTTCAAGTCAGGTCCAGCATCATGTAGCGTTCGCAGTCCAGCCTATTTCCACATAAGAGCATAAAAGTTACCTAATAATATCCCTACATGGTGAACGTGTACGCTTGGGGTCTCTCTTACCTGAAGTGTTACCGTGTTCTGCGTCTCTTTGTCTCCAGTTCCTTTGTTCAGCTCTGCTTTTCTCTTCTTAAATCTTCGGAAGTAATCCTGGATGAGAAATGTTGCGTAAAACTTGCCAACGGTAACCTCGTCATCCACTGTAAAAGTTTTAAATCAATGTGGAAGTTAATCATTGCTGCCACTAAACTTTCCCATACTACTACTTAAGATTAAATGCTAGCATACCACCAGGAGGAGGAACAACTTGATCTAAGAGTTTTGGACTGGTTCGCTTCCATATCTTCTTTATCACCGTCCGTAATTCTGCGTTTGCGTCATCAATGTTTCCTTCTGTTTTGATTCGCAGTGATGTACGCACCACGGCAAAGAGAGTTGCATTAAACATAACTGTTCCATCACTGTTTAGGGGCATGTTCATCGAAACGAGTCTCTGCGAGAGTGCATCACAAAAGTTACTAAAAGCTCAAAAGTTGGAACTTTGGAAGTGCACGTTGCTAATAAGGATACCTAGGTATTAGCTAATTATTTTACCTTACAAGCTACCCTGTGGGGACACAACTTCCCAAATCCTAATGGAGGTGAAATTTTTCTAAGCAGAGTAACAACATCCAAGTGTTTTATGCGACCTTTAGCATCAGGATCATATTCTGACCACAAACGGACAAATTCGTCCAAGTGATGCGGCCCCAAAATTGACCAATCTCTGGTAAGATAGTCGAAGTTGTCCATAATTACAGCAACAAATAAGTTTATTATCTGAAAATTATGTACCATAAAGTAAATTTTGTAAATTGAATGTAAAAATAAATATATGCGACAAGTTGAGCTGAGAGTTATATACCAAAAATGAGCAGAGAAAGTAAAATGAGATGAAAAACGGAAAAGCGAAATCCGATCCACATAAGTTATTATTGTTGTTGTTGCTGGTGGAGTTATACGTGGAATTTTCCTGTAACGCATTGCTTGAATCTACCCCCTCACATTTAACATCCGACTTATTTGAGCACGCTAACATGATTTCTTGCCACGCTTCTCCTAAAAGCCCCAAGAAAATAAAATGGAATATGTCACAGGAGAAAGTAAAGAAATATAAGTAGTAAGCAAGAAGCAATTAAATTACTGCCATATCTGTGTGTGGGCGAAACAAGGAGGCCTTACCAGTTGCTGAACGAAATAATACCAACACAGCCTGAGGAAAAGTTTGGAAATTGTTGTTCCTATTTATTGCCGTTGCAGAGTTGAGAGCTATTTTTCCAAATACCTATAAATATAATGAGAAAGTATGCTAGGCGTGGCGTGGGCTGTAATAACTATCGCTTTTAAAAGGTATCGATTCGCATAAAAGTTACCTGCATGCCAATAACAGCAAAAATGAAGAACAGCATCACAATTAGCAGGGCAACGTATGGAAGAGCCTGAAATGATTTAATGAAGGTCCATAGAAGTGTACGGATTCCTTCTCCTTTGCTGAGCAGCTTAACAAGACGCATTACGCGGAATAACCGAAAGAAGTTTATCGATATAGAAATGTTTTTCCCGTATGGCTGTAATTTATAATATGAAATTGATGACATTTCCAATGGAAAAGTTTTCAAAAAAGGTTTTAGCATACGTTAACAATTCTTACGTTAACTTCCGAATACACAATGTCGATGAAGCTTCCTAGCACAATTATGAAGTCAAAGACGTTCCATGCATCACCAAAGTAGTTCTACTCAAAATATGTGAATAAAAGATGCTCAGATTTCACTTTTTAAAAATATTTCTTAAAAAAAACTTTTTTCTAGAAAAGGGGAACAGCAGGAACAAAATGTTTTATGTTTATTTTACGTCGATTACTATAGCATAGTAAATCTGCAGGATTGCAACGTTACAATAAATGATTATTGTAAGTGTGAATCTCAGAAATAGGCGCTCAATGTATACGAGAGATTAGCAATTACCTGATTTTTGTCTAGCTCGCAGTTCTTGTATTCTTGTTCCCCCTCATTTTGGAAAGTGACAATAACGAAGCCCACAAAAATGTTGACCATGAAAAAGGCGATAATAATAATATAAATTATATAGTAGACAGCTACGAAAGGACGGTAGTTGTAAATAGGCCCAAAGTCCTCTCGGTGGGAGTCAATTGACTTGTAGAGCATTCTGGAATGTAACAGTAAAAAACACGCTTTAGAAGATTTACTTCGCTCTAATGGTTCTGCTATTTCTGACCCGGGCATATATATCACACCAGAAGCAAAAAAACCGTTCCTGCAATTTGGCATAACCGGAATTGAGACAGAGCTACACTGCTTTCACTTTTATCGTAGACATAGCAGAGTTTTTATAAGATGTACTCAGCGTTTCTGCTTATTTTTTTCATTACGCAGAAAACTGTCTTGAAATTCGCTCATACGTGCAGAAATTTTCAACTTTATTAGTGTGCAGATTACTGTATCTTTCAATCTTTTTTGTAGATTTATAGCAAAAGTTTTTCACAAACTACACTCCAATTGTTAGTTTAGTATGTTTTAGTAGTTGACTCGTGCAGCCTCAACAGAATGATCAACTCTAATCATGTTACACTCAAACGCTCCCATTTTCCCAAGTAGTTATTAAGATTTCCAATATTAGCTATGAAACCTTGGAAACATTGTCGAACATTATATAATACTTTTAGTAGAATAAAATGGCCAAACCTCGCATATTAATTGCTAGTGTGCCTTTCTTCGCATACTGGAGCCCACCACACCGACTTGGCAACAGCACCGAAAGTTTTCAATGCGGTTTGTAACTAACATAGGTACATTACCTGGAAGCTTTGGATCAAAGGCCGTTTAAAAACATTCCTAATATAGCAGTGAGAGATGAAGCTAACAGCATAATTAAAATATCAGGGTTTTTGGCGTGTAGCCCAATGCATAAAACAATACTAATGTCACGCCTGACTCACTCCAGTATCAGTAAAAGTTAAAACAATGGCAATAAATATGAAGAAAATGCATCTCTTTTTATGAAAATGTCATGTCTAGGAAGTAGAAAGTACGTGAGATGTTTTTTCATCTGTTAGCCGCATTAGAATTTAATCCAAGTTCTTTTTTAACCGGGGTGCTCTGTTTTACCACAAAATTCACGTAATTCTAACAGGTCTTACTGGGGCCATCCTTCAAACGTCGAAACGGCAAACAGTGTCAGCATTGCTTTTCCAACGTCATCAAAATTAAAGTCGCTATTTTTCCATTCCCGTTCCTCCTTGACTGGCTTATTTATATCGTTATCGTCATAATTAATGTAATCTCCACTGGATGGAAAAAGAAGAAAAAAAAGACCAAAAAAGTCACATTTGTCTTTCTCTTACAACCCTTGCATTTATTTTTTCTCTAATGAATTCATGCTTCGGAACTCACCGGCACCGATCCTCTGAAATTTTGGAAGTGTCGTTGCAAGAAAAAAGTTTTCCCTTTAATAAATAATGAAAAGTTATTTAAAATTCTTTGTTAGTATAGCAGACGTGAGTTTCATGTGAATACACTTATAAAAAATATATATGTTCCGTGTACTACCTTGAAGAGCTGCACGCCAATGACAGCAAACATGAACTGAAGCAGACAAGTCACCAAAACTATGTTTCCGATAGTTTTCACTGCTACGATCATACACTGAACTACATGCTGCAAGGGAAATTGCAGAAAAGGAAATTCAAATAAAACTATTCCTTTTTTTGGGAAAGGGTAATATACATTCGAGCAAGTTTTCTCAGAAAAAAAAATATATCCGACCAAAAAAAAGTTCCTTACTTTTAGTCCCTTAGCTCTGTTGATTGCTCTAAGAGGTCTTAGCACTCTCAATACCCTTAATATTTTTACAACTGATATTGTTCCCGAGCTGCAGAAATTTCAGAGAACAGAAAAAGCCCGTTAAGTAGCCGCATGTTTCTATTGTACTGTGAGAACACTTTTTTATAGTACCTACTTTCTGTTTACACTAGCACAAAACACGTGTTAAGTATAGTTACATTTCAAATGCTTTTACGATACAGTTTCAACATTGGTAATAACGCGTTATTTTAGGGTTTAACAGGAATTTTAC
>JAHZND010003945.1:0-10151 GCA_027744115.1 Acrocyrtus sp. NNG-2020 | reverse complement strand
ACTGCTGGCAACTGACTGGTAATACTGTGCTGACTTGACTTTTTAATCCTCTTATTATTATTCCTACGTAAAAAAAGCATAGATAGACTGAGAGATAGATGAAGAGGAAGAGCAGTGGTAGTGGCTCTTGTAGCTTCCGAGGAATTTTTTTTAAAGCTTCAGCCTGCATGAAGGTATGGCCAACCCACATTACACGCGCATATTTTCACATGTATTTATGTAGGTACGTGGATTACTCGTCTGCATGCCCGTACACGGATGTGTTTGTTAAGAGAAATGGTCACTTGTTGATGGTGTTGTTGGTGACTATATTATATTCGAAATAACGCCCAGTCGGATATTTACTGCTTGTATCCCTATCTCCTCCTGCATCATTTTTCCTTGGTAAGTTGGTGGAAAAACCAGAAAGGAAGAAACCCAGTGACTGTGTTCATAGGGGACTAAACGATTTTCTGTGTATTCTCTCCGGTCTATCTGTTATTGTTGATGCTGCTGCTATTATTATTATAGAGAGGGGAAATGGACTTTTCTCCTCTCCATAAAATGCACTATTGTTGCTGGTGACGTTAGAATGTGCAGGGTATGAAAAACGAAAAAATAAGTCGACCAATAGGTTATGCTCATAAAGTTATCTACATAAGAAAGGCGCAGCATCAATCAGCAGGAGTACCAAAAAAAAGCGCATCTTCTTGTTCAGCAGTGGTACTGGTAGAGAAGCATAGCATAACTACACACATGGATAATACGTACACGCAAGTACATTATAAAGAAAGGGAATATTTCTCTCAATTTGAAAAAAAAATGTTTTTCTCAACATCCTTTTATTGAGCTTTGAGCCTTGTCTTTTCGAGTTCGAGTGAATCATCTCACTTTGCTTGTAGACTCGTGAGTGTGTGGTTTCATCGTAATTTTTTGAGGCACACAGCAAAAGTCGTCTGGCTCTTCTATAAGAAGACGATAAGATATAGAAAAAGTTATTTTAACTGATCATATTATCGTCATCTTCTTCACTTTAATAGCTTTTTTTTCATTCTCCCTAACATAACGTTATTTAAACTGTTCTCATGCATTGCTAATATTTCGTCGCTCGCTCATCACTTCTTGCAAGAAGAAGGAGCCAATTCACTGTTCACTTGAGAGGGGCTGCAAAGCTGTGTGTGAGAGTACCTTCGCTGCAGAAGTTTTTTTTACGCAAACGTATACCTCTCAAGATTATAAATGTGCATAAATTTTTACACTGAAGTCTCTTTTTTCAAGACGTGAATAACAAGCGAAAGTGGTCTTCGCTGTTGATGATGAAAATACGAATTTTACTTTTTTCGAAACTTATAAGCATAGCAGCTTGCCAAGAAATTGCCATCTGTATCTTTCTTCCTTTTTGATTATAGCTCAGGTTATAGATAGGCAAACTCTTGATATTGCAAAGTCGACTTTCTGAGGGAGGAGAAGAAGAAGTGAGCGGAAAGTCGTTTGTGTGTCTTTTTTTTCTATCCCTTTCTTGAAATTCACGTAGCAAGTGCTCTCTACGGCATGGTTCAGCGAGAATTGACTTGAAAAAGTGCAACAAACTGCGCTTGTGCTGTAATTATTTCTTCCACTAAAAAGTGTATCCTGTTTAGGGGAGAGTCAGATTGAGAATTTGTTTAATTTTAAAAAAAGATTTCTATTAAGTGACCAAGTAGTGTCCCTGTGCGAATGGCTATATTTGCAAACTGTCCTTGAAGTGGAAATAAAAACAAATTTTTCTTGGAAGAAATTGCGCAGATCTTACAGTGTTAGGGGCGACATGCCCCGATAGTTCTGTACGGAAAAGTGCATATATTTTTGTGGATTCGGCAGAAACTGCATCCAAATTAGGTACTACGGGGGATCTGTAACAAGAAAAGGAGCAGAAACAGAAGAAAAATGAATATGAATTGTGAAAAGGAGGAGATGGAGCTGTGTGGGAGGAGAAGGAGTGGTAGCAGCGGTAGCAGTCGTGTTCACTTTGGATTCTCAACGTCACACTTTCTTCCAATATTTGTGATTTTAGTGCTTTGCACACTCCTCTCTTTCAGTGTTCAGATGAGTGAGGCGGGATATCCAGAACGTAAGTTTGAGTCAATGTCATTAATTAACATTTTTTTCTGTAATATATTTTTGGATGACCTTATGACAGCACACGACCACTAAAAAAATCTTCTCAAGCTGCAAAAGTTAAAAAACCAATTAGCTCATGCCAGAGAAAAATAACAAAAGTATCTCATGATAACAATAATTACTTCTCATTTTTAGTCACAGATACATTATTTATAAACTTTTCATTAGCTTTTAGCTTTCTCACAGAATTTATCTTGATTTGTACCTGCGCCTGCGCTAAAAATATATAGACTAATATTGTCTACCGACAACGAATAAAAATGGAAGCTTGCTTTTTTTAAATCATAAAAATGTCAGTTGGGTAAATAAAAAAGTTATATTATTAGTCCGTGTCATTTCTATTTACATTCCTTCGTGCGATGAATATACATGAGTCAGAATCACGGAGTTTCTCTACGATAAAAAATTTATTAAAATGATTATTGAGCCTGATATCAGCTTCATCATCAGTTCCCACAGTTATCAATTTATCGTGATTCTCTGGCGTACCAATCCAATACCACTCATGTCAATTCAGCTTCATCTAGGCAAATAAAGACTTGTATTCTTGAGAAGGCAGAAGCCACGATGCGAGGTTGCAATGCTGTCTTTTCTTTGCACGGTGAACTTTATTATTCTCGAATCTCTCAGAAAGTGAATCCTCAGAAGGAAAAAAAACTGTCAAGTTAGCTGATTGTCAAGTCCATTACCAAGCGTTTGCGTTTCATGGGACTGAGCAGGCTTTATTAGCGAATTAAAAAGTGTTTTTGTCAACCATCCATTTCAAAGTCATTTTGTCAATTGCGGTTCGAATATGGCTCCAAATGTGCAACGCTCATTCATTTTCACCACGCTGTCATAATGCACATTACAGTACGCTTTCGTTGAGTGTGGTATGAGTTGCCGTCTGCGTCTCCTTGAATGGAAATGATTTAGTTGGATCAAGCGAAATAAATATTTCGTAAGGATTCATCATTACAACATCGTTGCTGTTGTTGTTTAAAATGCTGAATATGAATTATTCACTTTGTAGCCTTACATTTTTTGTCGAAACTGTTTTTATCCTTTTGTTTGGTTGTTTCCCCGTCAAAAAAAACTCGCCCTAAATTAAATTTTGTATTCTAAAATGTTCAGTTACTTAACACTAAATGGTCTAATTTTGTAACGCAGAAAAAATAGAAAAGAGCTGCGTAGAAGTTGAAAAGCTCTAAAAAAGTGAATTTGAATTTTTGTCGAAGACAATGCAACAATGCAACAACAAGCGGAAAGCGACAGTGTTATCCTGAATTGAAACGACCTCCTTTACAATCATCATCCTCATGCTCTACAATTTTCGAAAAAAGTGAAGAGAGCTAAGAGCTCAAAGGAAAACATTTGTTATCCGCAAGCAGACAAACGCATATAAACTGAATTCTTCCCATTACGAAAACGATAGTTTACCCAGATTAGTTAGAACATAACTTCCTCTGTGAATATTCTTCATGTTTTTGTACCTTTAACTACTGACTCTGGCTCGAACTTGCTTTCCCCATTGATTTTTTTTTAAAAGTACACGACAAAATCATTATTTTTGCTCATTCATCTTACTAAATCTAGAAATATAATAAAGTTTTCAAGCTCCTCTTGATGAGGTGGACGTGAACGTTGACAGTAACTGTTTGCCACAAAACCAAGTTTACTTTTTTAGCATGCTAATTTCTTCCTTTTTATAATTATTATTGCAAACACTTGAGCTCACATTATCATTATCATGAGCTGATAGGAAGCAAGAGTACTTTTGTGCGTCGATGATGTGGGAAAAAATATATAAAAAAAGTGAGGGAGAGGAGGATATTAAAAGTAAAATGTAAAAGCAACAGGATGTACACATTATTCTGCCCCTTTGCAAGACGATAAACCTAGACAGTTTTGTAGTCACAAAGGAAGGACGAATGAAAGGAAGCATGCTTAAAGCCTGGTGGATATAACGGGACCTACTTCCAATATCATTATCATCTCCCTATTCTCGCTCTCAAGGAACTTCTTAAGAGCTTCTGCTACCACTACCGAGTACCTATAAACAGTCATATTCGACTCTAAAATGATAAATCACGGATTGACGATTTAATACAGTATGCAGCGGCCCATTAGGATTTCGAAACAAACAACACATTAAGATCGAAGTAAAATAGGTTTAGCAAAGATATGACGATATATGACTAACAACTTGTTAGTAACAAGGAAGGGACAAAAATAGTATGTACTTGTTAAGAAGCACTTAGGCAGTGTGGTTTACTCTATTTTGCATTCCTCTCTTATTCTTACTGTTTTTCTGAAGATGAAAATTTCCAATACCACACAAATAACTGCAATAAGAAGAAACTGCTACTGAAAAGTCCCGTTCTCTTTGCGTTGCTTTCTGTGCCACTGAAAATGAAGCAGAGTGTGAACAGGAGGAACACCTGAACAACTTTGTCCTTCAGAGATGCAAGTCACAAAAGAGACTTTCGCCTTTTTTTCTGAAAGGCTACGCACCCGTAAAGGAAACGGTGATGGATCTGCACTGCAATGCTGACTGTGCAGCAGAAGAAGTGCATAAAACCAATTGTTGAGAATTACGGGTTTGGAGATGATAAATACCTCTTGAGACCTAAACCTGCACAATAATCACCTACAATGCTAGCCAGCACTTTTGAAACATGCTCAAGAAAAAGAAAATATTACCTAAAATTTGAAGGGCATACAAAGACAAGTGAATTCATTTCGGTCGGAAAAGAGATCTCATCCATTATGCATGAAACTTAATATTTTTACCTTTCCGATCCCATTTTCCTTCCGTGTGTTTACCTGCTCGTAAAACTGAACTGACTCACGGCAAAGTTAGGTCAAGGCCTTGATGCAACAAAAAGATAAAAAGAAAGTGTGCTCTTATGTTGCCTGTTACTCTTGCAATGTGAATCTTCTATGAAATGATGATGGTTACAATACCCTAAGCTAATATTACGTTTGGTTTTTTTTCTAATAGAATTCCTGGAAAGTGTGGAGGTATGCGCGTCCCAAAACTTAGGTATACTTGGTTCACTATCAACAAAGAAGATTCGACTGGCCAACTTCCCCAACAATACTGTCTCCGTGAAAATTACAAGATGGGAGGAGTTGTATGGCTCGTTTTACAACTTCCGATGCAGATTTAAAGTCACAGCACCAAAGAACATGGGAGTCATGGTCGTTATTCAGCAGATGAGCATGAGAACTACTAAAAGATTTACATGCAGAGACTATGTTAAGGTGTGTGTTTCCTTAAATAAAATCAAAATAGACCTTTTGAAATTTTGAAATTGGTTTTACTATAGATATACAAAATATGATAACATATGATAATGTTTTTAATCTACCTGTTTTTTACAGTTTGAACACGATGGAGCCAAAACAAGCCAAATCTGCGGTGTAATTGACAGATCAGATATATCGAAAATACCAGAAAAAATTATTGGACCTAGAAAGTTTTATGACCAGAAAGGAGAGATGGAGGTGACATTCTTCTCAGATGAAAGGGACAAGAGTTCGGAGGAAGAGGAGCCGATCTCCCTCCATATGATATTCACAGCTTACAGAGGTAGATACTT
This sequence comes from Acrocyrtus sp. NNG-2020, assembly GCA_027744115.1. NCBI lineage: Eukaryota > Metazoa > Arthropoda > Collembola > Entomobryomorpha > Entomobryidae > Acrocyrtus > Acrocyrtus sp. NNG-2020. Next base: position 4,428 of record JAHZND010003945.1, on the reverse strand, counting down.
TAGTGGTTTTTGCTGTTAACTAGACATTTATGTATGAAGCTATACTCAATATTTAGTAACTACATTTAATGCTTGATTGGTTTCAGAATGCACACCCCCACTTATGAATTCCAATGTCGTCCGTCAGTGTTCCTCCGTTCGAAGCCATTCCTGTATTTCATGTAAGTTTTCCTGCATTTCCTGTAATATAGCCAGAGCACATTGGACCTATTGTCCATGAAACAAAACTATTATACCGACTTGAAACAAAAAATAATAAATCATCTAATTTATTATTAGCTCATGTATTATGATAAGCCATAATTTTAAAATCTAATTAAACATAATTCCTATAGCTCACCTGTTCTGTGACGGGGTAATAAACTGCGGCTTTAACGAAGACGACGGCTTCGGAGCAGATGAGCAAAACTGCGGGGGCAAGTCCCGCGACATGGATGAAGTTGACAGAACGATCTCGATTTATGTCTTTGCCATCACCACGGTGGCCACTCTTGTCATAGTAGTAATATTCTCACTAATAGTTTGCTGCTGTCTAAGGAAATTCTCGAAGCAGAGAAGGGACCATCAAATCTACGCACAAGCAGCAAACAGCTCCCTTCATCATCTTCACGTTGTTCATAGTCAACATCCAGGTGTAGCTCCTGATATTATCCGCCTGGACACCACGGGGTAAAAACATAATTTTATTTGCACTTCAGTCATCAGTCTTATCTTATCATTTGCACTCTAAAACTTAAATTACCGATTCTCTGTCTATAGCCCATCGGCTCCACTTCGCGCTCCCGTCGAACCTTCTCCGGAAAAGTGTCCAGTAGTGGATACGGACCAACCTCCTCCCTACGACGCACTCTTCCCTTCGTCGAAATCATCTTCCGCTAAACCAAGCAAAAAGCAATAAGAATAGTAAAAATTGAAAGTGCATGTATGTATTATTTTTACAGATTTTTGTACACACTTCTACGAGATATATGTAAAACTACATAGAACTAGGTATTACTTTTTATGACTTAACAAATTTGTTAAATATTTACAAAATGCTTAGAAATATCAGCGTTTCGTCACAATCTCCTCACACTCAGGATAGAATTTTCAATATGTCAAACAGATATTACTGCTAGTTCTGTTCTTAATTGAATTCCACGGCTGAACCCAACATTATACTCGTGGGTTTGCTCCAGCTGTATTTTTCTTTCCTACGATTTCCTTAGCACTTACACTTTTCATTTAGAACAGGTTTTCAGTAGTCTATTTTTAGCAAAATTCCTGAGTGTCAAAGTAAATTGGCTGCTGAGAAAGGTTGATTAAACATGTGATATCGACTAAATAATCTTCATATTTAATTACTGATACCGACTATCTTCCTAGCTTCCTATCAGAAACTTCTTTAAAAGGTAATGATGATCAGTGCGTGAAAATCATGTTCTACCAAATAAGCACTATTTTGATGGGGAGAGACGCAATTAAACTTGCCAGATGTAAATGTATAGAGAGATTGTATGTGGGTAAGTAGGGCAGCGAGTAGCGACAGCGATATGAAAATGTGCCTTATAGAAGAGCAAGCTTATTCACATGCCAAAGTTGCAAGAGGTTTTCCCCATTTTAGCAGTTTGATGAATGAATGGACAATTTTAATTAAATTAAGGTATGACAAGAAATGTAATCAAAGACTTAATCTTGCTGAAGAGTGGTATTCGAAGTGTAGCTTAGCTTACGTAAACGAGATATGTATATGAGTGTAGTCGGGATTTCCATTCGCTGTCTTTAATGTGAAGTGGAGGATACTCCTCCTAAAAAAGCTCCTCGTCGAGCATTTAGGCACGCGGTTCTATACGGCCACCGTCATATCACTACACCAATTAAGTACGGCTAAAATATATTTAACTGTAATTACACTGCAATCATACTTATCCTAATAAAGAATCTTGTTATTTATTGTCCGATACTCTATCGTACGGGTTTTGCTCACTGTAGCTGATTTGCAGCGATTATTAATGCGAAGTTGCGCAACTCTACCTAATTCATAGCAACACCATCTCCGAGTTGCATGATGTAGTTTATCTGCAAAAGTTGATGAACATTTTTTTGGTTGGTTTACGACCAGTTCGTCTGATCTGCGAGCTATATCTGTATGTATCGTATGTGCCTATATATTTATAGTGTGAAAGTGAGAGAATCTTCCATAATGCAGAAAAAATTTAATTGATGGCCTGATGAAAATGATGTAATAGTGGACTGATTCAAAGTCAGTCTTGTGATGAATCATGATGTTGTCTTTCCTGATATCCCCCATCCAGTCCAGTTAATTCCAGGCACGACAAGGATGTCGAGTGAGGTAAAAGCGGTAAAAAGAGGTAAAAGAGGTGAACTAAAAATGCTCACTTTCAAGTTGACATTCAAACTGGTTGCAGTGCAGTTTTTTACGTGTGCATCTTTTGTCTTGTATGGTGTGATCTGATCATGGAGTGATCACACAGGAACATTGCAGCCAGCTTCCTTTCTTGACATGATTAATTAAGTACTTATAGTATACCTTTTTATCCGTTTGTATAGACCAGGTTTTTTGCGACTTGACAACTGATTGACGTAATGTATGTTTTGAGATATGAACACTTGCAGAGAAAAGATTATTTGAGTGGAAATGGGGAAAAAGGAGGAAATCACGAAGTGCGAAGGCAGCAAAAATTGTATGATTTTATTATGTAATTTTTCCAGGATTTTTTTTCGCTTGCCGGAGCAAAGCCATGAGATCCTCTCATGATGCTAATAAAAGACTGCTTTAAAGCACGTGGAACTTTGACTGTTTCCATATATTTCATTGGTCTCACCATCTCACCTCATGGTCTTCTCATGCCGAGTCATTCATCTTCTGGGTAAAGTGTTATTTCTGAAGCGTAATTAGCTGCGTAAAGTTGACCAGGAACAACTGACAGTTGGGATGGTTTGAGTGGATCCAATGAGTTAAGCCCTGTGCAAAAAAAAAGTTGTTTGGCTTGACAAGATGGAAACAAGTATAAAAGCTGCACTTGGTCATTCATGGGGTCATCATTCAGCTTTTACATCCTCTTCAAGCAACAACTTAGTTTGAGCTTTTTGGAAGTTTTCCTCTCCACTTTTCAAAGTTTCACTTTCCAACATATTTTTGGAGATTTTGTGAGTCCTACCGAGTGACTACTTGTTTCGGAAGTTTCTTTCAATAGACAGTTCCAGTTCCTTCAAATAAACACAATGGAAGTTGACAGCCGTGTTCCAGCCATTGACATTGACGCCGCTCAAAAGGTCATCCAACAACAGTTGGTACTTCTCCTTCACGCACACTCTTGCCAACAAAAGCAGCAAGACGATGTTGCGTCTGAGGTAAATTTTAAAACCAAAATATTCTCAAAATATATTTTTATCAAATTAGCAAAAGTTGTAGCTTAATCTCATCCGTTTCATTTTCCCCTCATTCATTTTACATTTTGTTTTCTTATCAACAGTGCAATCTTCCATACTGCAAGGTGACCAAGGAAGTCATCAATCACATCCGTGGATGTTACGACGGCCCCAACTGTACCGTTGACCGATGTGTCGCCTCCCAGCAAATCATCTCCCACTGGAAGCACTGTGCCCAGAAGAAGAGGTGCCCTGTATGTGGCCCTGTCTTTGTCTCACAGATCAACAATGCTCTCAACGCCATGCCCCACTAATTATTGTAAGGGTCTACAGTTAAGCCAACGATCGTTCTCAACAGGATTTCTCATTTCGCCCCAGGTCCTTTCTGCAACAGACAGGATTTGTACTGATTAACTTCGTCATTCCAACACTTTTTGGTCCGCAGCACCATTTATTAACTTTATATTAATTATGAACTAGTTTTAATAATTGAAAGGCAGTAATGTTAATTACTCCTCTAAATAATGTTAAAGTTACAACTTCATTTTACTCTTCTTAATTAGTGAGTTTACAAAAAAATATCTTTTTGAACGAGTCCATCCGCCAAATTGAATCAGTTACTGTAACCTTACCTATTAGTACATATTGTATGCCTTGTTTAGCATGCTCAATGTGATATTACAATGAAGTTGTACACAAGTGACATTTTATATATTTTACTAAATAAAATATTGCATCAACAAGCTCGTGTTGATGTTTCCTTATTATAAATATCCTTTTTCGAATTTCTAATTGCCTCCCTTTTATTCCCTCAATCATGCTTCACTTCATATTTTTATTACTGTTAGTCTGGTCAGTTACATAAAAAAAGCACTTCAAATTTCATCAGCGCTAAACTCCTTTCAGTTGTGAGGAGCTATCCTCTCCTCTCCCGAAATCTCTTTTTTTTTCTTTCATCATGCATCCATTTGCATACCTGTGTAATCCAACACACTGTCAAAAGAAAGGAGTTTGGCAAGAGCATCATCGTCACTTTTTTTTCTGCTTGAGCACAAT
>JAHZND010003944.1:0-13754 GCA_027744115.1 Acrocyrtus sp. NNG-2020 | reverse complement strand
TTAGCAGTACAAGTGCCATTATGCAGCTCCCCAACAAAAAATTAGTCTCCTTTCGCAGCAGACCTATTAGAGTAACTTTTTTTCCAATAAAATTTTTCTGGCAAACTGGCTAAATGCAAATAAAAAAGTGTCGTGGAGCTTGCAAAGAAGCAAATCAACTTTTGCATTCATGCCTTATGCAAGTCCTGCAACGCTGCGAGCGTGCCCCTATCATTACGAAATTGTTTCCGGGTTAAATTAGGAGAAAAAATAGGAGCCGCTAATTTTTCCGGGATGAGATTTTCAGAAATTATCCCGCTTTTTACAGCTCTTGCATGTGGAACGCTCTTTTCTGTGGAGCTTTTTATCCAAGTCTCCTGCGGAATCCTTCAAAAAGCTGCTAACTTTTATTGCTACACACTCCCATTGTTGTGGGAGCGGGGTAATGTGTGTGCCTGACAGATATTTGGTTTTATTTTTGGTGCGGGCGTTTTTGTGTGAAGTAGTGGGAGTGATAAAAAAATATATAAAAAATAGGTGAGCTATCTTTTTCTGCACGGAGCTAGTCAAGTGAAAGTTGTGTGCTTTCACTTCTGTAACGGTTTCCTAGAAAAAAAAGGAGTATTTTTGTACGGCGTTGCTTTTGGAGTTTCATGATTGCGGTGTGGTTTGGTGATGAGATGATGTTGTAAGCGGCTGTTAACTCAAAAAAATATAATGCTTGTTCAATAGATAACCATTTTGAGTTGTTGGGGCACCTCACACGAAGCTCAATAAAAAATGGATGTAGCTACAGCTACAAGCTAGCCCTCTTTTTTCTTTTCCTTGTTTTCCTCGATTTTCCCGATTTTTCTGCGTGAATTGCTTCACCATTGAATTGTAAAAGGAGAAAAAAAAGCAAAATACAATAGCTCGGGGGAAATAAACGGTGCATTTTTTTTGGATACGTCTTTCAGTGTAAAAATGGGGCACTTATTTTTCAGCTTATTTTTTTTATGTTTTTTTGGGAAGTTTTTGGTGTGGGAAGTGCTAGTAAAAAAACCGTTTTATTATGTGAATTGTAAAGGGAGCACTTATCTTGTGGGCAGTGTGGCTGTTTGTTAGCAAATCCCACTTTTGACGACTTTTCATCGCTAAAAGTGGTTTCCAATTAGAGAGAAGTTTATGTAAAAAAAGGTGGGGCAAATTGTTGGGAAATTTTCACCTCCGCTCTCTCTTACACGCATTGACTATTGAGCAACGATTAAAAGCTGCCACTACAAAAAGAAAAATAAATAATTTCTGGCTGTTTCCATCTCCAAAAACATTCAGTTTAGCATTTTCCAGCACCGAATATATCTTTCAATCAGGCTATGCTCCAAGTCAACACGCTCTTAACTTGAATTACTGTACAAAAATGGGGTTTTCTGGATTTTCTGGAGACCTCTCTAACAAAAGGATTACACTGCTCAGATTATTTAGAGATGATTGAGCAAAATACATCCCTTTTTTAATATTTGACTGTCCTAACAAGCCATCATTTTTAGGAAGGTTTTTTCCTTTCTTGGCCACATCATATCATGTCACTTCCGGGAGTAGCAATCAAATTCATAATTTTTTTTGCTTTGCTAAAAAAAATTTTTATTTGGAGATGGGCTTAACTAATCAGAAGCTCTTTCCGCCTCGTTTCTTCTTCTCTCTTCCTCCTTTTTATTTTAGTGTGGACTCAATCACGCTCACCTCCCTCGTTCCAGGAGCCAGAGGAAATATTTATTTTTTTACTGAGGAAGAAGACACTACGGCCCTACTTCTTATTACAAATGAGCCATTCGATTAAGGCAGATAGTCGACTAAACGAGACAAAAAAAATATTCCTTGCTCACTCACATGAAACTGACACTGATGATGAGCCAACCGCACTATTTTCCCTATTTCCACTTTACTCCCGGGGGAGTAAAAGACTCCCCTTTTTCCTAATGATCGACTTCCTTGCAAAAAAATGAGAGCTTCTTCTTTCTGCAGAGCGATTATGCAATAGCTCCAGATAATTTTTTTTTCCTGGAGGAGGTCTCCGCGTGAGGAAATCCTTAACGAGCAGGGTACATAGATGATCAGGTCAGCAAAAAAATATACGGAGTCTTTCCAGAAAATCTTTCCAGTGAATTTCCTGGAAGCCCAAAGTGCAGACACTTGTGTGCAGCTCACCACACGGAAGATAAGGAAGGAGGAAGAGGAGACTCGGATTGAATCAGAAAATCAGGTTTTCTTGTAACGTTTATCCTAATTACTCGCTAAATTCTAGCTCGTTATCTGACGCAAGTGGAGCTGGATATTAGATGCTGATCTCATTATGGAAAGGGAGTGAGCACTCACCCACTGAAAGTAATACAGCTCTAACTTCATTTTTTATTTTCCAAGGATGTCATCATACAAAAAAAATACTTTTTTCTTGGAAAAAAAAGTTAAAGTCGCAGTAGATAGTTTATAAGAGTTCATTTTTTAATCGTTGGAGGTTATCAGCTAATAAGATGTGATGAAGAGGGCACTGGTGCTTGAAGAAAAGGGCATGCCTGGGTGAGCGGAATGGAAGGAGGAGACTACTTTAAAAAATATATTCTTCCCCTCAGGGAAAGGAGCAGAAAGTGGAGTGGTGGTGAAAGGAAAAGGTAAAAAAAGAGGTGAACCTTTCACCTTTTCACTTTTCCCAGATTCAACCACAGTCCACGGTACACCCTCCATTAAAAAAATTTTTTTTGGAGGGAGGACTATCCTCAGGGAACATATTAATAAAGTGGGGACGGTATGGGCACGGGCAGGTAAAAAAAATGTGCGTTTCAATTCCATATGGCAATTACTGCGAAATAAATTGAGCGGGAAATGAGAGTTTTTTAAAATTTAGAGTGGCTAATTTTCCATTTCCAGGCAATTATCATCTAGCAAATTGGGACGTGCAACAGTCGCAAAAAAATTTATTTAGAGTTTTGTAGGAATTTTACTTAAAAAGTTCCATGCGCAATTTGCAAACTTGAATCTAATTTTTGAGAGATCGCGCCAAAAAAGCGAAATGAACTTGGGGTAACGTGAGAATGGAAGGTAAGATGATAGTGAAAGTGATTGTGTTGTACTGTCCAATTTCCTTTTATTCTTGGAAAAGCGGGTCTCTAAAAATGTCACCACCTTCATCAACGGTTAAATTCAAATATATTTTTCAAGCACAAAATAAAGGGATATAATTGACCGGAAGTCGGATAATTATTTTGGTGGTACATAAGTGTGCCGTAAAAAAATCTTGTATTTTTTTGTTGTTGTAGACAAACTCAGCGTAACAAACTGACGTACCTTCTACTGACGGAGGAGTAATAGCAGAAGTATCACTTTTCTCCCGCCTGGTTGCTCGGAGCACACCATCCAAACAGTTGGTCACTGGCTCTTTGCAGTTCCCACACAACCGTCCTAATTTACAAGTTAGCAAGACAGTTAGATTTTGTCTCGGGCTGGATTTTTATTATAAATGAACTGATTCAAAAAATGACTTCTAAAAACAACGGTTCCAAATAAGCGTAAATAATTATTAAGTTAAATTGGTTTAGTTAGAAAATACTAGTTTTTTATATACTGCTGCGGTTTACTCTCTAAAAAAATTGTACTCAACAGCGGAACGCTTGTTTTTAAAACCAAACTAAAAAATTAAAATGCCTGCGTTATTATATATTTTTTGCACTTAAAAGTAGCAGTTACCGCAAAATACCGCAAAAACTTCCTTATTCGCTTTACTTGCAATATTAAAGTGCTTTCGGGTTACTTTACACTACGCAGTGTTCACTCGTCGCAGTTCACTGGCTACGTCTGTAGCCGATGAGAGGTAATTCAGCGTGGTAGCAAAAAAACTGTCATAAATTTTTTTCACTAATACTTATCTACTGTGGTGCTTTGGCATTGTAAATTTGTAACTAGAAATATATATTTTAGCCACTTTCGTGAGCATCATTATTATTGTCCTCGGTATCTTATTGAGATATTTTTTTGAAGACCAACAGGCATGCCAATAAAAATTAAAATGAGAATGGAACAATAATGCAATAATCACATCGTGATCCAGCAGCGTGACACAGCAAATCCAGGTGCAAAAAAGCATAGATTTTTAAATTGCAATAGAATTAATTATTTTTTTGGATGCTCACACACATGCATAAGTGCACATTTAAGCTTACATAAAACTGCTGGGAAGGATTTTGTCGCAGTCATAATCACACACGCATGCACAAAAGTACATAAAAAATTCAATCACAGTGAAAAAAAATAGTCAACGCATTTTCCAAACTTGCTTTAAAGTTTTGCTCTGAAGAGAAGAGCACAAAAAACAGATTTTATTTTAATTTATGAGAAAATCCCAAATTTACTTTTTTTTACTTAGGGCTGCGCTGATGGAAAGCGTCACGTTTTTAAAAATATAATTATATAGAGCTAGCTATAGTCCAAAGTAGCAAGAAAAAAAATTTATCTAGTTTTGAAGCGCCGCCCTCAAATGAACTTTTTTTGTTACCTGGCCGGAGTCTGACATTTCTAAACGCGTACGTACGTACAGGGCATGTGGACGGAAAGGAATGTTTGTCATTCCCAATTACTCAATTTTTTATTCACTGACTAAAAAAAGAATTTCTGAAAATTGAGGTCACACTATTTCCTTCGTCAATTACTAAAATTAATTTTTTTTACGACGAACACTGATTTTATTACGAGAGTGCGAAAAAAAAGTAGACACGACGTACAATTAACTAAAAAAAAGTTAGCTAATTTTTTTGTTTACGACAGTGTCAACTGTTGAACACATTTTCTGGCGACTTTTTGCTCAGTTTTTTTCTTACGAGCTACACGAAAATAGGACGAACACAGACACAGATAAAAAAATAATAATTATTATTTTTACAATAACTTTTATCTTTTGTTTTAGCTTAAGACATCGAAGAAAGAGAAAGAGACTAGAGAAGAAGAAACTGATATTTACACATAATTTTTTTATAAACATAGAGAAACTCATCAGTTTATTTTATATAAGAACAGTCACCCACAAAATTTGTATAAATATTTTTATTTTGGCGTGAAACGACGACACACGAAAAAACACTTTTACTTTTTTTTAAGTCACGGACACAGAACGGGAAATATGGAGTGAAAATAAAAACTGAAAATGTTTGCGACAAAAATATAGAGTGTTTCCCTACTTGAGCCTAAAATTTACAAATTTTTTACAGTCATTCCACAAAACTGACAACGACTAAAAAGAAAATATATTTCCAGTGGAGCCGCTAATAATGCTTGCACTGGAACACGTCCGCAAATTAATAAATTGGACTCACAGAAAAGTGAAAAAAAGTTCTACCCACAAAAATTATATTTGGTTATAAGAGAGCTAATTTTTTTACGGGAAAAGGAAGAAAATAATTTAAAAAGTTTTTTTTTGCGATGACTACTGCTAAGAAAAAAAAAGAAGAAGTTTTTTTTGTTTTTTATTTATACCTACACGACCGGAAAATGATATGGACTAACTAAGGAGGAGTGAGACAAGCAAAAATAAAAGAATAAAAAAAATGAGAAAATAAGAGTAAAAATCGTTCGTTCGATATAAATATTTCTACAGAAGAAAAGTGGACGTGGACACATTCCCTCCAAAAAACTAATGATAGAGTAGATCGTACAAACATGTAAACTCTATTTCGGAAAATAAAGAGTCAGCCGGAAGTGAAGCTACGAGACAAGGCACACGGAGATATATTTGGATTCCACTTCCAGTTGACGGTTATACAAAATAATGCACTATATGAAATGGGTCGGGACAGCTCCCAAAAAAGTTTTGGGAGCCGCCAAAAGTGCACGAAATAAAATTATTTCTGAAAACTTTTTTTTGCCAGTCACTAATTTGCTAAGACAGTTTGTGGAAAAGTGCATTCCAGCCGAAAAATTTGCATTACAAGTGAGACTCTGCTTGCTCTGTGAATTAAAATTTATTTTTTTTGCATTCATCGAGGAAGAAAAAAGGGGAGGTGAGTGGAGGAAAAGTAAGTTTGGGAGTGAATAAATTTTTGAAAGTTGTGCGTGAGCCTTTTCTCTAGTGAGGAGGGGAAGGGGAGTGTACGTGTAACTTTGAAAAAATAGAGAGTTGGCTCATATATTTGTGGGTGAGCCTGTATGGCAAAAAAAATGATTTGCAATTTTTTTAGCTAGAGTGGACTAGCCTATAAATTGCCCTGCGTAAAAAAGAGATTATAAAATTGACGGCGAGGTAGACTAAAGGAGAGTAGCAGAGAAGCGGACTCACTTGTGGTGTGGAGAACACCTTGAGTGGCATTAAGGAATGTATGGGAGTCAAATGTGTCCGGAGCCGAGTTGGTTTGTTTTTTGGCAAAGAAGCGTCGGCGTTTCTCTGCGCTCCTGATTGCAACAATGTGCTTACTGTCTATTGTTGGAAGTGTGGACGATTTCCCTCGTCCTTCTGCAGCCCCTTGCATCGACTCTGTTGAGAGGGACGCGGAGCCAGCTCCCAGGCAGTGCTTGGAGTGCGGCGGGAGGAACGGTGGTGCAGTGCCGTGGGAGCAGGGTGCGTGGAAACCTTCCCCGCCTGGGATGTTCGCGTACTGCAGAGCGACTTGTGGGATCGGGAGGGAAAATGCAAGCGAGTGCTTCTTTGGCTGGAAATGCTGGAAGTGGTGGTGATGATGATGGTGGTGGTGATGGAGTTGGGAGCTGGGGACAGAAGATGCTTGCCGTACTGGACTGTCAGGAGCGTGCTCGGAGGACTGTGAAGAGCTTTTTCGTTTCTCGGCGGCGAGAGGCGAAGGGACATACTTTTTCTCGATGGGCAGCATGCCCATGGACGGGCCTTGCTCAGCAGCGACAACTCTTGTTGGGTGTCTCTGACAAATGTGGATGGAGCTTTGGGGAGCGGTAGTCACTGCGGATGTGGTGGCAGTGTCGCTGCTTGAAATTGTGCTACTGGGAGCCGTTGTCGCGGCAGCACTCTCAGAGCTGGCGTTCTCAGATTTCGCGGTGTTTGGAGTGGTGCTAGCGGCTGCGGTGGTGGAAGTGCTTGGAACGGGAGGAGCCTCCGAATGCTGACAACTGTCGGGGTGGAGGTTGGAGAAGTCTGTCTGGGTTTGCTGTTGCATCAGTTCTGGTTTCTCGTCTGGTCCTTGTGCCAAATGCGGCATGAGCATGGCACATTGTTTGCAGACTGTCGTTTCAAAAACAGTCACTGGCTCATTGGATGGAATGGAGGTTGCTGCTGGTGCTGATTCTACTCGGAACAAGTCCAAGTGGGAAGGAGGCTCTTTCTTCCTCATGATTGACCCCTGAGGTGCTCCACTTCCGCACCCACTTCCGCACCCACTCACCGGCTTCGCAGTCTCCTTCGGGTAGTTGAAAATATTTGCTCCTCTCAGTCCGATCCGTCCCGGGGAGAGTGGCGGAGAGTACGCGATGGAGGACTCTTGAAAACCCCGTGAGGACCAGAACGAGTTTGCTGACGTGTGAGTGTGGAGCGCCTCAATAGAGCCCGTCTCTTTAATTAGGGAACTCCTAATGGGCGACTTGTTCGGAGTGGATCTCGGGCCAAAGGACTTGGCTCTTCCACTCCGCTCCCCATTCTCCTCACTCCTCGAGCTGGAGGCAAGTGCGGGGCTCTGTGGCAGGAAAGGGGACGACGATCTCCCCCCACTCTGCGCTTGTCGCTCCTCTGGCTCCCACGCCGCTCTGTTTCCCTCCTCGGTGCACTTATGAAAATGGTCCCAGTCAAAGGATCGGCAACGGCGGAAGTTTTCAAGTCTTGCTGACTTAGTCCTTCGCGACTGCGGACTCTCAAATGGCCCTCTCTCCTCCATCGAAAGCTGCGGACGCTGCACACAAAAAAAAACAACTTTATCATTCCAATCCCACCTCCCCAAAAAAAATCTCATCCTCTCATCAATGCCAACTCGCCAACTAATTTTTTTTATTCTCCAGCCCTAATAAATCCAGCCAGCTCCCTTTTTCACCTCTGCCATTTCCAGGTAAAGTTAACGGCGTCTCCATTGTACGCACGCAAGCTAACGTGTGCAGCAATTTATTAGAATTCCAATAATCCACGTATTCCATTAAGGCGGGGAAAAGTAGCGAGCAAAACTTTTTCCCCTTTTTAAACTCCCTTCACTTCCACTGTCACTGCCTCAGAAAAGGGCCTCTGGAGCATAACTAAAAAGAGCAGAGAGTGCACAATACTTTCTTTTCTTGGCAGTCTCATCTATCCTCGCACTTTTCCCCTTTTTTCCTTCAACTTGCTCGCCCTTCTTTTTTTCTTAGCTTTCCTTCCTAAACATTCAACTGGTACATGCTCCCACACACCTCCAATTTTTTTGTCCCTTTCTCCAGTTCTCCAGAAAAAAGGAAACCTTTTGTAGGTATGCAAAAGGAAAAGCACATATTTCATTTCATCTCTCTCTTTCCCTTTTCCTCTCCTTTTTCCTAAGAAAAAAACTTTCTTAATTTAGTCGATTTAACCTTAAACAGTCGCTCCGAGAAGATGCAACGGTGATCTTTTAAGTGCTCTAATAATCGGATGACGAACTTACAAAGTCAAGTCTTGGCAGTTTCATGGGAAAAAATGGAGACTGGGTGCACCTTGGCATTTCCCACTATTTTTTTTAACTTTCTCCAACCCCACCTCCAAATATTTTTTACGGGAGAGTGTGCAGCCAACTTTTACTTTTGCGCGAGACATTCTCTCTCGTTCTCGTTCTCGTTCTGATTGATTTTGGAGGCAATAAGGCGCACTCTTTCCAAAAAATTTCTTTTAAAAAAAATGAATTCATTTTTTTAAACCTGCAGCTTGCTCTTGCTCTCACCAAACGAATCGCATCTTTTGCTCCCTTTTAAAAGATTCACTTTGGAGATAGCTGGAAAGTGTGATTTTTTTAGAGAGAGGAAGAAAATGCGTGCACAAGCGACTTTCCGAAGCGGGAGCTAATCCTTTTAATTATTTAGATGAAAGGAGAAAACTCTCTCCGAAAACATTTTCCTTTTTCTCCGTTTCCAACTTGACTACTCTATTTCCAGCTGTATCATTCCAAATCCATTTTAATCTTATTACACCCACTTGAGCTGGAATCGAAAGAAAAAAAATTCTTCGCAAAAAAAGTTCCATTTTCATTTTTCTCCAGTAAAAGTAGTGCGAAGGGAGCAAAGGACAAGGACTATCTAAAAAAGAGATAGTCCCAGCTGAAGAGTGATATTTAAAAGTAGTAAAAAATTTGTTTCTTTTTTTTTCTTCTTTCACAACCTCTCTCCAGCTCTTTTGTACTGCTGGAGAGAACTGGATATGGAAAGCACTTGAATAGCTTGAAAAAAAATTGGCGCCTATATTACGGCTAGACTTATAAGATCAAAGTTTTTTTATTTTTTTGCAGACAGGACACGAATAAAACTAGGAGGAGGACTAACAATAAAAAAGGAGCATTTGTCTTTATCCTCTTTTTTCGAATGCACTTTTTACTCCTCCTCCTCTTTACTCTCATTTTCACTTGCGAGTATAAAAAAACTCTCCACTTCAGTTCTTTTTTTTTGTGCGCGTCAAAGCTAAAAATAACTTTTTTTTAGATTATAAAAAAGTCAGCAGCTAATTTTGCACATATTTTAGCTATGGTGACCATTTTCCCTTTGCTACATTCTAGCAAGAAAAGAAAAAATTCATTTGGAAAATGTCAAATTGAAAACAACTTTTTTTCCTCTCACTTTTCAAGACTGCTAATTCCTCCGAGTAGGAAAGCTATACTGGTGTAAGTGACAGCGACTTGATTTAATAGTGAAAAAAAAATTCCATTTCGTATCTTGAAATTGTGGAATGAGTGAAGGATTGCAAAATGTATTTTTCATTTCATCTCCCAAGGAAAGTCGCTACACTTGGTGAGATATGCTTCCTCATTAATTTCCAATTTACAGGATACATCTTGCTTTCCCATCAAAAAGTAAAATTGTCCATTTCTCCATCTAAATCTGCGTCGTATGGGTTGCTCCTCATCATGCAAAAATAAAATAGGGGTGGGGCCTTGATAGCTCCTAGCAAGCTAGAGCCAGGCGCCTGGAAAAAATAATATTCTTTTTCCATCTCTTTTCCAGAATGTCATTAGGAGCTGGCAACTCACATGTTTTCCTGACCGTTTATACGTTTTCTTCTTATATCCTATCCTGGAGAAAAAAAATGCTAAAGGTAATCTTTTCTCTCCAGTGAAAAAAAGGTCAGAAGAGCGTAGCGAAGAAGCTCTCGCCTTGTCCTCTACACCCTTTCCTGGATATATTTTTTTTAACAAGATGTATACCGAAAATAGGCTGTGTCAATCAAAAATGGCATTTCTGGAAATGGAAAAAAAGTCCAGGGGAAAAAGATGGAGAAAGGCTATTCCTTTTCTATGAGCTTATGTAAGGAATTTTGTATGGATGAAAAAATATTGCAATTTTTTTCGCACATATATATTTTTTGTATCATCACCATATCATTCAGTAATGAACTCTGCTTACATATATTTTGGGGAGGTTGAAAGTAGGAAAAGTTTTTCGTCAATGAAAATCTGGTTGATGGGTAAAAAGTGTGCTGGAATGAGGATGAGGAGGAGACAAGTGCCAGAAGCATTATTTCTTTTGGATAGAGTATAAAAAGTAGATACTTTTTTTGCTGGCGAACATATGTAGAGGGCATAAAAAGCAAAAAGATTTGCGTCAGTCACTCTGGAGAAAAAAAATATGTATAATGGGAGTGCTCCCTGTAAAAGCATTTTCCTGGAGAGGGAGAGGGAGAGAGAGAGAGAAAGTGTCCCTCGTTAATAATTTTTTTTATATCCAGCAAGGAGTGATGCTCCGTGTGTGTGTGATGACGAGAAATGATGATGTTGAGAGTTGAGACTGGAGAGAAAAAAATGTTTTCTCCAGTGTGTGTGTGTGTGTGTGTGTGTGTTTGTGGAGTGTACACGGGATAAATAAATATTACTTGACAAGCTCATGTATCGGACTGGAAGGGAGAAAAAAAATAGTAGGAGCTCAGCAGTATGCCTATCAGCATCAAAACTGGAGAGTGGAAAAGGCTCCGAGAGAGTTTCTATTTTCTCCAGAGCCTGTATACTTTTTTTTTATTTCCTTTCCCATCCATTCCAGATATTAATCTGTGCGGACGATAGGGAAGCTATTAATGACAATAAAAGTATTAAATATCCCATCTCTGACGTAAATGAGGGAACTGGTGCTCAAAATAATCTGAAAACAAAATATTTTCGAGATGGTGATGGTGACGAGCTCCAAGTATTCCTTTTGGATGAGCTACTTCCTCCCTGGAAAAACTCTACTCTGCAACTTTTGTTTTTTCCAGTGAATGGCGCTGTCATGGAGCAGCTCCAGCGCCAGCTCCACTTTCCAAAAAATATGTATATATTTATAATGTCGCTTTTGTTTTTCCCCTTTTTCTCCTCCCTCGCTTGCTGTAGCTTGCTCCAAAAATAAATAATTTCTCTTTGTCTGCCAGCGGCAACATGTAAAAAAATGTGGAGCTCTGCTGCTCTCCAAAAACTCCAAAACTCTCTATTGGCTTCGTTTTCTCTTAAGTCAACGAGCCTGGAAAAAGATGTAATCATGTCGGTGCGGCTTATTTACGCAAACAATAAAAATGAATTTGCTCATTTCTGATGGATGAGCTGGGACGGTGTGAGACCACAACAACATGCTCACCTACAAAAAAGAAAATATTATGTCGCGGTTTTTTTACCCTCCGCGTCTCCAATTTCACTCCAAAAATATATAACAGCTAATATAATATGTGGAGGGCGAAATGGGAAGAAAAAAATATATTGTCTTCTTTTTTTTCCTATACAGTTCCCATTTTTTTCTGGAACGTGCACACCACTAACAACTCAGCCGACTGGAAAACACTGGAAAGATGAGTTTAGCAGATAAGGAGGATAATATAGCTGTCAACGTTCATTTTTATGGATTGTGACCCGACAGCAAAATAACAAGTTTTTGTTCCTTGTTCGCTGTCACTTCCTATCAAAAATGGAATGGAATAATGTCAAAGGTTGAGCGAGTGCCGCGCTCCGAGAAAATGTCTCTCTTTTTTACTATCCCCTTTAATCTCTTCCTCTTACCTTTCAAATAAATCAGCTCTAAATCGGCCCTTTCAAAACGAAATAAAAGTCTTATCCATTTTCCCAACTATCACTGTCAGCCACTTCCAACCGCCCCACAACTAGGGAGATGCACATGCCACAAGTTTCCTGGATCCAACCAAGCACATCCTTCATTATTATTCCGGAAGTGATTGACACATTCCCACTGCTCAGCTATCTCCCTTATCACTTCAATCTCCTCTAATCCTCTCCTGTCCCTACCTCAAGAAGAAAACATTTTTTAGAGGCCCTTTATTTAAATTAGGCATCTTTCCTTTCCAAACTACAAACCCATTTTTCTATTATCCTTCTTCTCATAAAAAATATGAAAATGGCGGACACACTCCGCTCTGTTTACTTTTTTTCTAGCACACCACACAAAAAATAATTTTTACATTTCTCCTTTTCAAAGAAAAAAAAATCTCCCATTCTTTGTGGAATATGTGAAGGTGTGGAGGAAATAAAAGTAAAATAGTTTGCGTGTAAGGAAGCACATTTTGCTCCTTCCTGTACAGCGAAAGGTAGTGTGTGCTGCTCCGTTCCCCATTTTTCCGGAACACAATGGAAAGCTCGGCATTCATCAGGTGAGCGTGTTCCTCAGCCCATTTATGCACTTTTTTTTCAGAACAGCTCTAAAGCTCACATTTCACACTCGTTCCATTCATTCTGGAGATATTGGAAGGAAAAGGTAAGAAAAAAAGATGTAAATTCTCCATAACGCCCCCAGATAAAAAAAGAAAATCTATATATTTTTTTGTCTTAGGGCACTCATCTATTCCTTTCGAAGAGAGGGAAAGTGCGTCCAAAAAACTTTCTTTTTTTCTCCTTGTATCACTTACCCAGAAAAAAGTAAAAGAAAAAAGGAATCCATTTTCCACATTTTTACTGCAAGTAAAAGTCACTTACTTTCTCTCTTCATTCCTGGAACAGAATGTCTCTTTCCATACCCAAAAATACAGAGAAAGAAAGCTGCCGCGGATATTTTTGGTGGAATGCTCTCCAACTTTCTACATCCTCTAACTTTCTCTCTGACGGAGATTGAGTGCTCCCGTTATTTATTAAATGGGTGGCTTCCTTATACGTTTCGCTACAGAAAATATCTTTCTTTTTTTCTATTGTCTACTCCAGGTAAAAACCCGAGTCCAGAGCTACCATATTTATAATGGAGCTTTTCTCCTCTCCACTCACATACCCTATTTATTTCCTGGAGAAAAAGACTCAAATGTATTTAGAAAGCAACAGCGCACACTAAAAAAATATAATTCCTTCCGCAAATTGCTTGTTTTTTCTTTGCAGAGTTTGGGATCGAGAGCCGCCGTTGAAAACATCATCGGACCTTTTTTTTCTATCTCGTAGACAAACAAACAGCGACAAACACATTCACCTTCCCTAAAAATGCTGAGTTTCCCACCGTCTTCAAAAAAAATAAAGTTGTTTCTTAGAGCTTTGCACAAAAAATGCACAAAAAAATAGTACGCACCCGAAATTCCTTCTTCCCTGATAAAATAAAATGTTTCTTTTCCTTATCTTCTTATACTATGGGAATCTCAAAGATAAGAGCATGGAACCCAAAGAGAGATGGAGAAAGAGTCGTGGTCTCTTTCCACACAGCTTTTCTCC
>JAHZND010003943.1:0-24726 GCA_027744115.1 Acrocyrtus sp. NNG-2020 | reverse complement strand
GAATACCGCAGTGGATTTGGGGATCCTTTGAGAGAGCTGTGGATTGGAAATATAAACTTGCACCTCCTTACAAACTCTGAAGATCAAGTGCTTCGCATTGAACTTGAAGACTTCGACGGGGAAAAACGATATGCTGAATATTCAACTTTCAGAGTAAGCTTTATCAATAATGATATGTAAATAATTAAATACCTCCATAATAATTATTGCAATTTTCTTTATTTTTTAGGTGGCATCTGAAACCGATGCTTTCCGACAGCATAAATAAATTCATAACAATTTCCTTTGCTCTTCGGAACTTTTTCAGAGATTCACGATTTTAATGAAAAAATTTATTTTCATTAAGGGCTGGGACTACACGTTAAAGAAAGCAACGATGATGATTAGACCAAAAAGCTTCCGACCTGGAAACTCTACGCTGACATTTGTTCCGCCCGTCTAGATAACATCAGTTATTTAACTATTTTAGAAATCACTTTCAATAATTGTCCAAGAAGAGCGTGTAACTAACCAGATGGATTTTAATCAGATTTTGAAACCAAATACCCTTTACCTTATGCATATGATATACAATTATAGATGTACATAATAGTCGTACGCTAAACATTACAATAGTTAATTAGAACTTAACCGTTAGCATATAGCTTTTATGTTACTTTTAAACTTCGTTTCAAAAGGTCAGGTTAGAGGGAGCTGTTTTATTTTTGTAAATATTAAATAATGTGTTATATTATGGATATTGAGTGTGAGCGGAAGTGTGTAATGTTGTACTTTTTAGTTTGTGTTATCACTTAAATGTTACAATTTATATAATTTAAGTTGTTTGTTGCCGAAAACCTAGAGAGCAAATCTGGTTTTTCATAGAGTGTAGAAGAAAGGTCATTATGGAATAATCAAATGGCAAGAAATGAATCCCAGCAATTCAATTACAATTAATTGCATTTGGAAGCTGAACGAATACGTATGACAATTTTGTTGCTGACAAAATAACTTTCTTCCTCTGTATACAACTTTTATTTTCACTCTAAAATTACAATAGATAGCTAACTATTATTATTCCTAATGGCTCTTGCTCTCTTTAATGTAGTCTTTCTTTGTGCTATTTACATAATTTATGTTTTCACAACTTTTCAATTTATATAATTTAAGTTGTTTGTTGCCGAAAACCTAGAGAGCAAATCTGGTTTTTCATAGAGTGTAGAAGAAAGGTCATTATGGAATAATCAACTGGCAAGAAATGAATCCCAGCAATTCAATTACAATTAATTGCATTTGGAAGCTTACCGAATACATATGACATTTTTGTTGCTGACAAAATAACTTTCTTCCTCTGCATACATCTTTTATTTTCACTCTAAAATTACAACAGATAGCTAACTATAATTATTATTCCTAATGGCTCTTGCTCTCTTTAATGTAGTCTTTCTTTGTGCTATTTACATAATTTATGTTTTCACAACTTTCAAATAACAACTTAAAATACAAGATAATACAAAAGTTACAATTCCTGGCTTCCGTAAAAGTAGAGTTTCTATGCTAGTAAGTGGTGTATTCTCGCATAGCCCCAACCGGAATTCTTTCTCTTCTCGAAAAAAAAAAGATATTTTGCACTATTTGCACACAAGGGGTACGGAACAGTACAACTTTAATTTCCTTTTTATATTTTTTACTTGGTCTATATAGCTTAAATTTTACTTTGAGGTGCAACTTTTAAAATTTGGCTTGATGTGGTACTGCTATTTATTATAAATGCTCAAATGTCAGCAGTTTAATTGTCTATTCTTTCTTTTTTCTATTTTTCTTTCCAATTAGTACTTAATCTATATTAATTCTTGACTGTTTAGACAGACAGATTTAACGATTGTGCAAAAATCTACGAGTAATTTCGTTCCGTCGTACGATAATTGCCCCTATTGCTATTAGCTTCTGAACTTAATACGGGTGATTTTAGGATATGCAAAAACAGAGCATGCCAAAAATGCGTGTTTTCTTCTCAAGGACACTTTTAGTAATTTAGTACAATTTTGTACCCTAAACTGTTGTTCTGATGATAGCTGAATAATGAACACACCCAAATCATTTCCTATAAATATTTAGATCCTTGCTAGATGGTCCTCATAGTACAGTTGCAGTTTCTTGTCGAGTCCAGCCATCCATATGGCAAAATCAAAAAGTTTTTGATAGATTGATGAATACGAATTAATAACTTTCCTGTAAACGGAGTTTTTATGAGAAGACAAAGGACAACAGGTACAAAGAAGTTCGCAATACCAAGCCAATACCTATTAAAAATTGTATGCGATTCCCAGGAAAAAAATGCTACAAGCAATGTGCTCTATATTTCTGTATAGGACCCTAAATTAGAGGCCTAATTAAAGGAAGATTACTGTAATGGTACCTACAATTATTGAAGTAGGGTGCAGGTACTGGCCAATGCAATCACCAATACTTACCGCTCCCCGCACGCTTCATGTTACTGTAGATCTACAATGTGTGTGGAGTGTCGATACGATAAAAACTGAGGAAGGTTGAATAGGTAATTATCTTATAGAAAGAGCCAACACCCTTGCAAATGTCATAAACTGAAATACAATAACTGATGTAGGATCATCTATTATGAACTGAATTGAACTGTAGCGTAGTTCACTTCGTAATTTGACGAGTGAAAATAATTACGCTCTATATTCTTGAGCTAATGAAGTGGCTGGTGAAGATTTGCTAAATGATTTTTAACTTCTGGGCGCTTGCTACTACAGATATTCAGAGGTCAGTTGTGGAGACGTGTGATAACTTCTTAATTTTATATCAAAATTACCGAAAATTGATATTAATGATATTATTATACTGTTACTAATTTTGCATTATTGGTGCGTGCGCAAACACACACGTCATGTCTTCGAGAATGTATGCATATTTTATGCCTCCATATTTGCGAAAGAAAATTAAAATGATTTCAAGAAAAGTAAATTTATTTTTATGCACTGGAAAAGGGGAGCACATCTCAAATATAGGCCATATAATTAAACGTCACAACTAGATGCTGTATGCTGTGAACTCAAAATCTTATGCTAGGAATTAAGAATTAAACAGTTTTTAACATGAACACCAAGAGTGAGTAGAATATAAGTGAATATGATGAACACTGTAGTTTCACTATCGAGTACAGCCAATGTTTGTTAAATCAATATAAAAGCGAATATAATGGAGAATCAAGTTGAGAAAAATGCAAGAGGATGATTAAACTTCGCCTGTTCGAATTGCTGTTGATTGTTAACTCTTTCCCTGTGAAGTTTCTGCATAATACTTGTGTTGCACTTTTTTTTAAAACTTTTATCAATTGTTGAAAGTGCTGCCAAGAGATTGAAGAAGAAAATGAGAAGATAAGAAGTCTTACCCGCATCGATTTCTAATTAGGCTTGTTGTCTGAAATTGTTAGTTGAAAGTTGATATATAGAAGTAAAAATCCAATTAGTTATTAAGGTATTAGTTAGGGTAAAATTATGTTACTGTTTTAGTAGCAAATAAATAGTGTTTATAAGTATGAGCTAAGAATTGTACCATATAGTCTAGCTAAAATTATATAACTGATTATGTAGTTCATTAAGCCATAAAAGCTACCTTGTTTTATGCTGAAAGGAGGCTTTAAAGACAAATGACCACAACAGCCAAACGACCTTTATGTATTTTAATTTTTCATATTTGCGATGCGTGACAAAACAAATTGACAAGATTTTTAAATTAATAGTTAGTGCTATTTGTTGCACTGAATTAACAATACCCTCCATCCAAATAATGGAAGTGGATGGCAATGCTTCACTTCATTAGTTCAAAAATTCAAAGAATTAAGAATGACCGACGTTTTAAATTAAATTTTTAAGTTTAAATAATCGATGACTACACCTACAATTAATATAATATACGCTTTCAATACCCTGCAGCATGTAGCAGTTACTGGATTTACTTAAGTTTGAATGGGTGCGCTAGATACCTTTATAAAATATTGTATAAATTGTATAAAAGTTATAAATTGCTTAGAATTGTGAAAGTTAGAGGAAGCAATTGAATGTGAACCTCCAGTATTACTGAGAAATAAAATGGTGTGCCTTATAAAAATTGTCAATTATACGTTTCTCACACATTACATTAACTACTAATTTCTCTATAATGATCATTGAAATTCACATAACCTATATATAGGTAGTTCAGAAAAGACGCGAGATTAATAAACAATGGTAGTAACAAAAATTTATCGAGAGAAATTTTTATTGAGAATTTCCTCCATCAGTTACATACAGGTAATGATTTCGTTACTTTCAATAATTTCTATAAGCATATACAAAAGGTAAAACTTTCACTTTTACCTCACTCAATACGGACATACATACACATTTATTAAAAACAAAATCGAAAATATATCCAGTGTCCTTTCACCATTCATTTTATAAAAACAAATACTAAAGAAGAACAATATATAACTAACTTTTGCAGACAAGACAGTAATAACGTTTCCAAAAATTGAATGTTTGTTTTATTTTTTCTTGTCCCTTTCTTTTTGCAATCAATCGCAACTCAATTATATGCCTGTTTGGCTCCAAATTCCCGGATAAATTATTGAGCTGCAGCAGCGGCGGCAGCAGCAGCTGCTGCGGCTGCTCTCTTTTCTTCGTTAGCTTTCATACGTCTGTATAAATATAATTAATTTCATTGATATGTTCACAAAATCATATCAACCAAACAAAAAGAAGCATAATAATTAGCTATTATAACTAATTAAAAATGAAATATACTCACTGGTTAGGATTCACATTGGTGGCCGACATCAGTAGCTTTTCATTAAGTTGAACTTGCACACGGGTTAGTTGGGCAAGATACATTGACATCAACAAATCCTAATAAAAATAAACGGGAGGTAAGTTATACATACAATGGAACAATGAGCAGGTTCATGTCATATTTAAATTTAACAATGATTGAAATAGCAAAAAATCAGCCCATACTTTAATATTGGCATTAAGCATGTCATCTAACTCATCTCTGTTCATTTTCGGGACCACTTGAACCAGCTTCAGAAGATTTCTTCCGATCGAATTGTCCGCTGCAATTCTGTCCGACAGGACATCTTCAACATAGTTCAGAACCATATTTAGACCATCCTCCATTTCGGTACAGGCTTCAGTTACTTGAGGAAGCTCTGTTTTTGGCTCTGTTTTCCCACTTGGAACCAACCTTGTTTTAAGTAAAGTTTTAACTGCATAGAAAGAACAAACTCCATTTTTAAATGTTCAGTTTAAATTATTTCAAATTTCTTATAATAAGCTACTAAACGCTTAAGTAATCGTACGAGCAACAGCCTCTGGAGGATACGTAAGTAGTTCCACCGGTATTGGGCTGAACATGGCTCCCTGTGAGCGATCAGGAACACCAATGTCAACTCTGTTGAACAAAAATACATATTACAAAGGTTAGCGTTCTGAAATATACGTAAAAGTCACTCAACACTAAAATAACCCAAATAGTCACAGCCATCATAATGTTCTTCTTACTGAACAAATCCCTTGATACTCAACCTCCCCGTTCTACAGGTCGTGTCAACCAACAGATGGACAGGCTTTGGACACTGGCGTGCATAGTAGTCATTGATTGGAACAGCAATACTGGTGACCTCAAAACCTGTTGCCCACCATCCAACAATAACTTCCGCTGGGTGGACCTGCTTGTTCAACTTGTACATTGTGTCTGCAATATGCATTTCAATCGAAACCTATAAAAACAAAAAAAATTATCAGTGAGTAATCGATAGTCTCGTCTTCCTAAACAAAATTAACACATAATATAGAAATCAATAAATCTCACCGTTCCATCTTGCGGACTGATACTGTGCGGAACAACGAAGCAATTGCTGACCTCTACACAATTCTTGTCAATGGTCCCTGTAAAGAGAGATACATACAGAAAATTATAAAATTTTAATAAAATTAAAGAAAGATTCCTAACTTAAATACTTAATACATATGCGTTCTGCCCTGCATAGTGCAAAGACACTTAAACTCAGATTTAAGCTACACATCAGTATTACAATTACATTACAGAAAAATTACAGAATTAAACTTACCAAGCAGCGTTCCCAGAATTGAAGTCCGATCCAAGCTGCGACGCTCATAGGCGTTCACAATTTGGAAGAGAACGACAGGATGAACTTTAACAGTTAGATTCAACACCATCTTTAAATGCTAAAGCAAAAAAATAATTAATTATTCCCCGTAGGAAAGATTGAAAGTAACTCCTAGCAAATAATGCAAATTGCAAGCTGCTTCTTATCCGACAGTCTGTAGTCGGTAAGAAAATATTGCAAATAACTATTTTACTTTCACTGATATTTAGCAACACTTTCGTTTAGTTAAAAATTTCACTGTGCTACTCTTCTCACTCTAAAATGTTCATCGAAATTGCAATTTTTATTTTTTTCACTTGCTCATTGTTAAAATGTCAAAAGTCAACACCATACCTAATCCCTTCCCTGATACCGGCATGTCAAAAAAAGAGAAGGGGAAGACGGAAATAAAAAGCCAAACTAACCTATTATTTAGCTGTCCTGTTTATTCTTGCAAATTGCGATTAGCGTTCCTCTCGTACTAGAAACGATTAGTTAACTTAGCTTCTCCCAAGTCGGTGATTAATCCAGCTAAAAATTAAAAATTACGTAAACTTTCAGGATAGGCCTTGTCGATCGCTAGCAAAGTGACAATATGTGCTTGTGTAGCAGTTCACAAGCGTGTATTTGAACCAGACAAATGCAGGCGGCATTGACGATATTGCTTCTCTCTACGGCCACTACACTGCGCTGCATGCACCTCTTCAAGTCAAGATGCTACTTTGTCCTCCGAAATTGCTATGCTGCTGCGCTATAGCTATGCAATAATGCAACCTTCTACCTTGGTCTGGTGAGTTTCACGGTGCCCCCATTAATTGCGTCTAATCTTAGCCTAGGTATTCTCTCTGCTCTGCCAATTTAGTGAATATCTTAGCGGAGAAAGTAATTTGCAAACATTTTCGGTTAAATTGTTGCATAATAGTGCAGTAAAGTAATTACCTACTATGTATTATAACAGAAAAAATAATAACTAACACAAAAAAGAAGCATGTAATATGTAGATGGTCTTTATTACTTGATTGACGTGGCCAAAGGCCTGTACAAATCGCAAAAACTTTTAGTCTTGAAGATGAAGGGCATCGATCACACTTACTTCGACCTCGATCTAACTAAATTTATTTAGCAGGATGATGATGACTGTACATTTGACGAATTTTTGTCTTGAAGATAGAATAAGTTGACTAACAATTTATTAGTTAGTAATGGTTAATTTGGTAGATTACAGAAAAGAGAGAAAGTTGATTACATATTTTATACATATTTTGTATCGTATTGATGGAGCAGTCTACATTATACAAACATTACTCTATTACTATGTAGCTTTTACATGGCATTACAAATTGTTTTTGAACTCATGTCAGCTGCAAGTTCTTTAAATTAAAATTGATACGTGCACATTGCACCTGCACGATTACTTTATTCTGCATCACCGGCTCATGAGTAATACTCGTTTGGGAGGTGTCGTATCAGTTTGAGTTTATTGATAAGATTACACTGTTTTATGTGTACAGCTTGAAACTTGAAAAGTTGTGAAACTTTCCGCTTACAAATCGGATAAGTTATTTCCGAATGCATCACAAATCACAATACAATCACACACAAGTCAGTAAATTCACCATCTTATCATCGACTCGGATTACATATCCATCGCCTTTCTTGAATAGGTGGGGGAGGGGTGAGTAGAAACAAAGTTTAAAATAAAAATTAAATAGACACATGAGGTAGACTACTCAAATCTGATGTTCAATGAAAAAATCCAACATACCCGTATTCAACCTAACATTTCTCTGCTTGTTTTATACATGGAAAGTGATAGGTCATTGGAAACTTTTTTGCTACACGTCAATCATAATCACCTTTCTTTGCACGAAATCAATTTCAGTATCCAACAATTGTTTAGAGTTTGGGCTGTACATTAAAATAATAAACTTTAGACAGACTAACTAAATCATACTTTAACAATTTGCAACGAGAATGTAGTTTCAAAAATGAACTATTATTGCATTGAAATATTTATGGCGAATCTAATTATCTGTCATTAGTGTCTGTCTGTAAAGATTTACAATCACGACCTACCTGAAGTAAGTACGTACAAAGAAAATGGAATCTGCGTTTGATGCCTAAGAGCAAAGAAATGGCTGTGGGTCAGTATTTCCCACACATCGATGTAATGAACATTCGCTGGGCAGGGAGTTTCTTAGATATACTTTTAGAAATATAATAATAATGAAAAAGGATTAAGTGCATACATAAACTAACTAGTAACAATAAAGTACTTGTCTACCTATTGACTATTTACAGTGCTCAGTAATATCTGCATTACTTCGTTTATTCCAACCAAAGAGTAAGTATCCCACTCCAGCCCCCAACGTAATCGCCAATCCCAGCCATACGTTGTAGGTCATAAATATTAGCATAAGAAAATAGGACAAAATCAATTGCACCATGTGTAGAAGAGTCTGCACAAGATGATAGCTTTTAAAGACATTTTCCCTGAAAGTAAGGAAATAATTGAATCTAAAAACATCATCATCAAATAATGTGAAAGTCAGAGCGAAATAGAAATGACACCTTTCATTTGGTATAAAATATGTAACTTACTTAATTCCTCCAAGTAACCCTTGAGCACTCGCTTCTGCTGGTACTAATGAAGTATTCGTTTTTTCGTACAAAAACTCCCGCAAGAACTTAAGGGCTTCGTAAATCAGAGCCAGTAGAAAAATTCCTATGAGAGATGCTATAAACGTTCCTGTATTTGTCGTTTTCCACCCTTCAAAAAGAATTACTTCATTCGTTCCCGTGTGAAAGTACATCTGTTTCAAACAAAGAAAAGGGATAATTTTAGTGTTTTTGGGTTTGATAGCTGGCATATTATGTCACTTTCAACTGCGGAATCCTCTGGATTTCTAACATGACACCAATCATTAAATCACTATTTTAAGTCCTACAATTTTAGATTTTGCTTACTTGCATCATGTCCATGTCGTGACCGGAACCATGGTCATCGTGTCCAGGAGCACTCGTCGTATGGCCTGGAGGATGCGTTTGACCTGTTGGGTCCGTGTGTCCTGTATGATGGCTCATTTTAACAGCAGAATCGAACAAGCTTAACTATTATCAACAGATTTTATACAAAACAACGCTATTTTAATAGCACGGAAAACTAATCATCAGAGGAAAATCCTTACGAAAGGATTTACTTGCTCACAAAGCTGCACTCTTATTACAAAAACACAAAATTGTACTACATATTTGCAAATTGGGACGAAAGAGACACGTTTTACATCCCCTCAGATCTCAATATCTAATAGATTCTGTCCGCCTGTCGCTTCTTATATTTATGTACCCTAATAAACGAGAACCTAAATATGAAATGAAGGTATAAATTCCATGGAGAGAATTGCTTAGAATTTGATCAAACGCAAAAACTTATCGTTATCGCATCAAAAAATGCTACTGTTGTGTTGCTGCGCTGGAAGAGCCTCGATGACTGGACCGAGACTGTGTAAAGCTGAGTGCTTATCAAGAACGGAGACGGAGGGGTCAACAAAAATTACATTCAGTTAAAAGCTTAAATCAAAACGAATGTGGACTGTGTTCTTTTAACACACAACAGAACATATTACTTAATCGTATTATTGGTTGCTTCTCACCATAATTAGGTATTGATATTACTATGATTTTGTTATGCATATGACTCTCATAGTATTCTCATGTCAGTATACAAAAACTAGTATATCACATACACATTAGCTAAAGCATTACTAATTACTGGTTACTTTACTCATTTTGCAATTGAGTTTATAAGTTTCAATTTTTAATGGAAAATGACATGAATTTATGAATGTGCAGCCAGGGAGAGTAAATAAATAAAAAATGCTACAGTTTTCATATTAGGAGTCTAGTAAATAGTAAGTCCTACAAAGTCTCAACCGATACTTCATCCTGAGATGTATATGATTCATGCTAATTTAATTTGATATGACTATAACGTGAGCAGTTGCACAAACAACTTGCAATGAATTGTTTATGGGCAGCTATAATTTATCATGCCAATTATTTTTAAAAATGCTCATACAGCAAATTAAATTTTGGAATTTGGGGAGAAAGGAAACAATAGAAAAGCACAAACACACAAACAGACAGCAAACAAATGGGCGGTTATCGATTTCATTACGCACGCACAATTTACTTTCTACTACTGTTATCAGTCTCCATTTGTTTTAAAGTATAGTGAACTTATTGTGGAAGATAACAATTCAATTCGTTGAATTGTAACTGAAAGTTGGAAGTAGATAGTGGTACAGGAGCATGGAATCGTGTAACAATATTGAAGAGAGGAAAATAAATACCAACGACTTCGGTCTATATACAAGTAAAAAACATGCACTTGTGCATTAGCCTATTAGCATTAGCATAGCGGTAGCGGACTATTCTGTTGACAGGAACGATGATGATGAACTGTTAAAATATTCGTATGTTTAATTATCACCACATCAGCACATGTGGGGCATGAAATATGAAACTTGTCGTGCTTGCGGTTGCGACTGAAATGAAAGTAAGTTAGTTAGTACTTACGTGCGTAAACAAAATTCTGCTTATCAAAAAGCAAATTGAAAATGAACTATACAAACGCGACGCAAACACAGATTAATACTTTTGCTTCTCTTTCTCTTATTATATCCATCGCTCCCATCAGCCCCATCTCAGCTCTTAACCCCGATATGGCCGATATGTCGCTGATTAGTGAGTACTCTCTAAGACCAGTGTTTTAAGTGATTACGATAAGTTCAAACAACGTTGCCTTGTCTTCTTTCCTGGTCCATTATTACTCTGGAATCTGGAAAGTTATATTAACCAGAATCCAGTTCGATGCGCGATGTATGTATTTCACATTCTCAGACACATTTACCTACGTGACAACGACAACAAGTATCTGAATGCACGATGCAGGCTCGACTGCAGACATTTAGTCAAGTAGTAGTAGTGGCAGTGGCACGTATACGCATTCCTCTAGAATAAAAGCAGAATGGATGGCTTAATATTACATTAAGTATCTATCTACATTAATATTTAAGGTTATGGGAAAAGTTGAGACCACGGCACAGTTTATACTGGAGAAAAACCTTTAGTGGGAAACTGACAAAGTGACAACTGACTTGTGAGTGTCCAAAGGTCCATTGGTTCATTACGCATTCGCATTACTTATGCCAGCAGCAACCGTTCATTGTTTAGTGGCATGCATGTATCATGTGGATTGGTCACGTTTCCGTCGTTTTAAAGAATAATGGTCATTTCTGGGAGTATTAGCACTCCCTTTTAAATGTCATAATGTCTATGCTCTGCTCACGACAGTGAGCTTTCTTGGATTTAAAAATGTATGCCGGAAAACGTTAATTGTTGGTGTTGTGCATTCAGCATCAGAATTCGAAATTATGCACTTTAATAAATAATTCAATTTTAATTCGGAGTACACACACACCCAAAGAAGCAAATGTCAATTATCCTTGTAGCATTTCGATTTTAGAATTTTTACCCGTCATCTATTAATGCCATATCCATCTGTTACATAGGTATACATAGGAATTCAGTTTTAGTCAATTCACACCTATCTAGGTATCTATCTATCAAATGTAAAAATGTAAAAAGAGTAAAAAATGCTGACTCAAAAAAGTCTTCGAATACTTAAAATTTTAAAAGTTGAAAAAAATTACATACAATACTGCTTAACACTTAAAATATATCGGAATCACTGGATCTATAAACATTTTCATCAATCAAAGCTCAAAGGAATTTTTGTTACAGGCATTTATGTATAT
Source organism: Acrocyrtus sp. NNG-2020 (assembly GCA_027744115.1). NCBI lineage: Eukaryota > Metazoa > Arthropoda > Collembola > Entomobryomorpha > Entomobryidae > Acrocyrtus > Acrocyrtus sp. NNG-2020. Next base: position 12,756 of record JAHZND010003943.1, on the reverse strand, counting down.
AATACTTCTGATGGTGGATGGTGAAAAAATGAGAAAAGGAAAGAAATGGGCAAAGTAACAAAGAAAGCAAGAGGGGAAAGCTAAGAAAACTTTTCTTTTAAATTTTTTCCTTTAAAAAGCAGTTCAGTATAGCGCAGCACATCAAGACTTTTCTCTTTCCCCTAAAACCTAGCGGTAAAAGTTTCCTCTCTGAAGTCGACCGAGTAGTCTTTCTTCCACTTCCACTCGATCACACACACAAACAACAAACATAAAAAAGCACATGTCAAAGTAGTCTTTCTTTATTGCTTCCTTTCAGGACCTTACGATATAACATAACATAAATATATACATAGTATAAATTACTTTAGTACTAATTAGCAGTAACTAAACTGCATTCATCGGAATTTGGAATTTTTTCCAAAAATTAATAATCTTGCTTAGGCATGCAGGTAACGGCATCGTCATGCTTTTATCATTTATACAAACCCAAAATTATTATAAGCGTAATAATCAAAATAGCTCAATAATTAAAAATTCAGCAGGATGTCATCATGATGGATACTGAAGCCAGTGATAAGTCAGAGAAGGCAACACTGCACTTAAAAGTTCCTTTTTATTCTCCTCGGGAGGCAGAGATTGCGTATAATTCACTGCGCGTGGATGGTGAGCCAAAGAGGAGCCAAGTTGTTAAATCTCTTTCGGTAGAAGGAAGTAGTCTAATTTTGTAAGTTTATTGCTTATTCTTTTCCTTATTAATAATAGTGAATAGTAACGTGTTGACGCCCTGTTTGCTGTTTTCACTTCACTTCCACTACATTAATTCAATTAGATTATATACATACCTAAATAGAAACCAGCTAAAGGTTTCAAGAATTGTTTATAATGATTGTTTCAGAGATCTTACTGCACCTGATGCTAGACAAATTCGGTTGTCCGTGAATACATTTTTGGATCATTTGCTGTTAGTTCAAAAAGTTATACAGAAGTTTTCAATTGCCAATACTTCTGATGGCTCCAACTAATCGAGGATCAGAATAGACAAAATAAGTGAGGGGCAGAAATTACTGAAATTAGATTACATTTTAGTGTTTCAAAATGTGATTGTACTGGTACTAATATAATAATTTTATACGTGTTCTCTTGTTAATTTGTAAATTTTACTATTAATTTAATTATTTGGAGATTGTTTGAAACATGACTGTGGAGGAGCACACACCTACGCCTCAAGAAGCTCGTGGAATCTATGGCTTTGTTTTCTTCCTGTTTTTCAATATTTTTCTGTTTTTGTACTTCGTTTGGATGCTATTACCTCTAAACATAGTTAAAAGTTTGCCGTATCCTCCTCCTCAGCAGTATTGGGGAATAGCCGTTCCCGTATTTTTCTGTACTGGACTTTTTCTGTTTGCTCTTTACATTTATCCTGCATGCCATGGCTTACATGATTGTACATTCGATGAGACCAGCGCTGTTACGGATCCGGACTCCCATACAGAAGATTACTTTGTAAGGTTTCCAGCAAAAACTATGATTTTGAAACCGCAACATCGGCGAAACCGAAAGGGGAAAGGGGAACCCTCGTTAAAAGCTATGAAGGTCAGCGCTGAAATTTACGAGAAGAGTAAAACTATTTCTGCCAAAGAGAAGAAATTCAAGGAAATGCAAATTAAGCCGATAAGATCATTTTCAGAAAGTGACACCAGACCAATACCGCATGCATTTGATTTAGAATTAGATGACGTATGCAAACGACTATTTTTACAGGATTAACTCCTTAATCAATATAATTACAGATGTATTTACACAAAGTAGGGGTTATTTCATCAACTAACTGAGATCAAAATGCCAGCTTAGTTTCCAAAAAATATGGAATTATAAGAATTTCTATTTTGTAAATGATTACGGTATAAAGTTGTAGAATAAAGAGTAAGTCCATTGTAAACTAACTCCATAATATACTTTTCACGCAATGGTTTATTTTTAAACATTGAAAAGTAAATTGCTTTCAACATGAAGATAAACATAAAGCATCATCATTAAACTTACTAATAGATTATATTGACATTGACAGCTTTTAGAAAGTACTACGGACGAATAGTAACAAACGCCAAATGTGTTTCTGTAGCTGTAACCTTTTGTAAAAACTATTTCATTAGCATACCTACCTAGGCATGCCCCAAACTTATAAATCAGTATGGCTTTAGATTTTATACCGTTTAAACTGACGACTACATTTCCTAAATCCATGCTTCGTAAAGTAGAGACATGAAGCTACATGTACTTCTACCAAAGTTTCCTATGGTAGTCTCCATTACCAAGTTGTCCCTGCATGTAAACTTTCTCCACTTCTTCCTCATTTCTAGCCCAGTATCCAGGCCTTGGTGGAAACTTGTTAGTTGTGAAATCACTTTTATGAGAGAAAGCATGTCCCATCATTTTTGGTTTTTCCCAGACAGCTGGAATCATTTCCCATCCTTCCATTTTCGAGTTCTTGTACCAATAGCCCAAAGTTCCCAAGAAAATTCCCGTCAAAATTCCCATCGTGAAACTCTTATCTATACATATAAAACAATATTTGATAATGGCATATGCGTATGCGTGACAAAATATCCATTCATTCATACTAGTCATAGTCAGTAATTTAAAAATAAAAACTGCTTTACTAACTATGTTTCCCAATGACGGCACCCGTTGCAAGTCCCCCAATGAAATGATTCTTCTCATCTGTCTTCCGCCCTCGCAGGGCGGAAACACAGCACACCGTGGCGGTATACGCAACTGCACCTCCTAACCACGGTATGTAGTGGTATTTTAATCGCTTTAGAACATTGGGCCATCCACCCTACCCAAGTAAACAATAAAAGTATCAAATGAATTAATTCTTCTTCCATAATAAAGATACCGATACTACACATAAAGCAAACGAATTTATAAAAAGGTATATATTATGGTATGGTCAATATGGTCATCCATTAGTATTAATTCATTTTTAGTAATAAAGTCAATTAGTAGTAATAATCCAACAACAAGTCATAATATGCTGATAAAACTTAAGGCACTTACCCTATTATTCAAAAGGTTAATGTCCAGAATGGCAAGTGATGTAGAGCAGAGAAAAGCATGCTTTCCAATGATTTTTGTTTTCGCAATGAAGTCTTCGTCATCATTTCCAGCTACCGTCTCCTCCAAATATGGCCCCCAATTGTCGTCGCCGTTCCTCTCCATTATAGGTCCTTGGGGGCCCCATATGAGGGCCGAAAAATAATTGCTTGGCATTCTGATTTCTATTTAATTATTAGAAGACAGAAGAGGATATAGTCATTGTCCTTCAGGTGTTACCTAAACATATCAATTATAACATTCACTTTCACTTGTATATAATATAATATAATCTATCTATCATCTACAATTCTACACGTCAATAAGTGCGATATATACCATGAACAAATTATTGTAACAGTATTTGTTTAGCAATAATAATTTCACAAACTATATTTAGGTAATTACATGTAATAAGTGCTTTAACTTAAATTTTAAAATTACTCTTACCTTTCCCAGATTTACCAGTCACAGACTGGGGTACGGTTACTGGTGGTGAGCTAGTTTAGTTCTAGTCTGGTTTGTTCAGTTTTTTTGTGTAAATAAACAATCAAAATCACAAGTTTTTTTATCTACTTTTTCTGCCGTGTACTTGCATGTCGGTCAGCTGGTACCCAAATTGGCCAGGGAGCTCTTGTTGTACCTTGTATACCTCTCAAAATTTCTCAATGCCCCCAAAATGGTGTTCCAAAATGAGCATAATTTAAAGTTGTGTGATTCCTCTTGTTTGTGCATTTTGAAATCATTGGATTAGACTACTGCAATTGCATCGCACCGTATCATCACGTAGTCAGGTTTAGAAAAGCCGTGTTGCAAAAGGCACGTGTTTAGTGCGAAAGAATCATAAAAATTAGTGAGTGGTTTAGTAAACATTTTTTGGGTGTCATAGCTCATTTTTTAGTAAAAAATGTTTAAAATAACCACTCGGAAAACTTGTTAAATATTTCTGTGAAAGATTCGTCAGCAGGATTATCAGGTAAAATGAAGATAAGGTGTGGTATAGTGTAAGTAAAGCTAACGTTGATCGTTGGCTTACCTATTAACTCTATCTACGTAGGATTAGTTAGATGGTTAGCTATGCTGTGTTAATATGTAATATGATGTGTAATTAACTATTGGTTATTTATTGGCAAGTGGCAAACTCCGTCATAGTTATTACTCGATTTTTCATAATACGTATACAGTTTTAAAATGTGGTTTTGTTTGTTGTTTGCCATTTATTTAATTACAGATATCAAACATGATTAAGAACGCGGCGAATTAAACTAAAGTTAAACAGTTAGCCTTGGTACATAAAAGGATTTACGAAGAATTATCAACGCAACCACCCATTCCACCCACTTAACGTGAAGCTCCGCGGCGTCAGGGCTAGCAAAATTTACGTAACGAAAGAGAAGAGGGTTATCATCTTACTGCTGCTTAGAATTTCTGGAGCTTCCACGCCTCCAGCTGAACGGAGATAAAAATCAGTTTTCAGCTGCTGTAAATAAAAACAAATTCCAAGATGTTCACAAGGAGAATAGTTGGCGTTGCCTTTACGGCTCATCGGGTAATACAAGCTGATGATAGTTTATTTGAGTACATAACTGGCATTATTAGTCGACCGTTTCATCAAAAACTTACTATGTGTTGATTTTAGCATCGACTCTACTCATCCGGTGGAGGTGGTGCCAAGCCGCAAGGTTTCGTAGGCAAAATTTTAGATAATTTAAGATCCGAGTTGTCAAAAAACAAAGACATGAAAGACAATATATCAAAATTCCGGGAAGAGGCTCAGAAACTTGAACAATCAGACGCTTTAAAGCAAGCACGTAGAAAATTTGAAGTTATCGAATCAGAAGCGAGTAAAAGTTCTCAGGTACTCAAGGAAAAGGTAGACTTTGCAAAAGATAAATTGTCAGAAGCTGTGAAGCATCTGGGCGAAAGTGAGATTGGGAAAAAGGCTTCAGAGGTTGGTGATCAGCTTGGAAAACAGGCACAGTCTGTAGCAAGTTCAATGGCTGACGCAGGTGCAAAAGTTACTAGTACACAGCCGTTTCGTGCAATGTCTGGTGCTGCAGCCGTAGTCAGGGAGGAAATTGCAGAAACTCAGATAGGTGACAAAATATATAGGCCTCCTTCAAAGTTGAGAATGAGAATAGATTCTGAAGCTGCAGCCGAAAATATTGCACCAAATACAGAAGCAACTGGAATGGAACTTCACAAGGATTCAAAATTCTACCAAAGTTGGGAGAAGTTTAAGGAAAGCAACCCATACGTAAACAAAATGATGGACTGGAAAATTAAATACGAAGAAAGTGAAAATTCAGTCATTAAAGCATCAAGGCTACTGACAAATAAGGTAAATTACATGCAATTGAACACGCTATAGGCGTAATCACTCCCTGAATCTTAATCTTACTTTTTTGATTATTTTGTTTGGTTTATTGGTTTTGTTATTTTTTGTTTCGGTTATAAATTTGATGCGTTTATTTTCAGCAATATCAGACTGACTCTCGCTTTGCTTAGTTCTTACTTCGTTGCTGACCTTTCATTCTAATTTAAAAAATATCAAATAACGTTAAAAGTAAGGTGATACTGTTTTAAATGTACACATTTGATCGTTTTATGGCTAGGTCTCAGAAATGATGGGAGGATTATTCCAAAGAACAGAACTGTCGGACACTTTAACAGAAATAATCCAAATTGACCCTAGTTTTAACAAGGATAGGTTTTTGTTAGAATGTGAAAAGGATATAATTCCTAATATTCTGGAGGCAATGTGCCGTGGAGAACTAAACGTAAGTTGCATACTAAATGCTACATATTATTATATCTTTGAAGGGTGCAGGAGGATCTGAAAGTGAAAGCGCTTAATATTGCATTTGTATTTATATACGAACGGTAGATTTTAGCTGACTGGACTTATGAAGCCGCATTTTCCGTCATGTCGCAACCTTTCAAAACAGCCAAAGAACGAGGACTTAAAATTGAGTCAAAAATATTAGACATTGCACAGGTTGATTTAGCCATGGGTCGCGTTCTGGAACAGGGACCTGTCTTGGTAGTTACTTTTATAACACAACAGGTATGTGTATTCATAATAATATCATCAGATAAAAATCAGGTCTTTAAAATTCAAAAAAACTAACCCATTAACCCTAAATATTATAGATGTTATATTTTTGTTTTATCCTTTTTAGATCTCATGTGTTCGGGACGCACAGGGAAAAGTTGTAGAGGGGGATCCGGAGAAGATTCATCGGGTAAATCATGCCTGGGTATTATGTAGAGATAGATCAGAATTGAACCCTGCTGCAGCGTGGAGATTACTGGAGTTATCTGCTTCTTCATCTGAGCAATTCCTATAATTAATTTTTAATAAATATATGTTAGACTATTTAGAAGTCAATCCAAACAAAACAAAGTTTATTTAGTTATCGCGTGGAACGTACGGACTGAGCAAATAAAAAGCATGTAAAAACCCTTACTTATTTTTTTAAAACTATTACTATTACAGCTGGCCGAGTTGGCAGGCAAACTTTGTTTTGTCTATTATAATTGTGGGTCACAGAGTCAGAGGTGCATACATTTTGCATCTTGCATATGATGATTATGTAATGCTTGCAGCAAATTTTAATGTTAATTGTGGTGTGCGAAACGGCCTGTCTGACGGTGTGCATTAGCCATGAGTGATTTTGGAACTTAGTTCATTGATAATTTTTAGTTTAGTAATTCATTATTTTCAACTTTTAGGTTGACAAGCTAGGCAATAATAGTTATTAATACTATCTACAACCAGCAGCATACCTACATTTGCATGCATTTATTTACCATTTACCAGCATAAAATTACTTCATGTCTTCTTGTCTTCGATTGGGATTCAATTACTTGGATAGCTATTAGCTATACTGCTACGCAAGATGTATAGCCGAATAACATAAAAATGTAAATGGAAAGTAAAATACTACAGGTATGTGATTGCGATATTACTGCTAAGCGTTTGAGGAGAGATTATGCACGATGCACTTTTGTTCACTTGCTTTGTTGAACATAGAATTACGAAGTTACTTTACTTTGCATAAACGCACTGTGATGTGATGACACAGAATCTAAACTGGACTAGACCGCCACTAGCAGTGACTAGTGCCACTGCAAAGTGGAACTACGGATGCATTAAGCAAGGTGCAATGCAATGATCGTTGTGTCTAACATGCAGAGTCGCAACAATGCAACTATCAACTAATTAATTCGTACAATCAAGGTACGAGGAACAAACATCCCATACATTAAGTAATATAATACAGTAAAAAATACACCTGATCATTAATAATGATTCTTTTGCTGGGTTATTTTAGCTATTCCAATGCACTGCGAAAGTGCTAACTAACAATAAGTACAACAAGTAACAATCACATCGCATAATGATCGCACAAGAAGGGATAGCATAGCAATAAAATCATTGTCTGTTCTGGTATGCTTAGCGTAGTACCTGAACTCATAAAAAACGTCTTTAGAGATGGTGTTTTGTACTTTGTTGAGTGTTTGTGATGGCCTACAAGCAATGCAGTATGATGAATTCAGAATTGCTGATGATATGATGGTGAGTGGAGAGAGAGCTAATAAAAAAACATTTCTTGGTATGAAATGAATCTAGCTGCAAATGCAAGCAAAGTACAACTGTAGTGCCATGCCTGCCATAGCATGATTATGATTAACATGGCTATGGCTACTGCTTACTAGTGTCAGTGCATTACTCTAACTTTACTGTTCAATTACTTTTACTGTACTTCATTCTATGGAAGTTAAGTAGTCTATGTTCATCTTCATAGGTAATCTCATTTTAACTTGCACGTTGCACCAATGCACGCTTGTAGTTGTATTCGTTCCTACTCTCCACCGGGAAGGTTCGCAAATTATAAATGACATCCCTGTACATTCGTATGTCATACGTACCATGCATTTTTATCAGCTAGCAAATTATTCTATTCATGTTAAATAATTAAATGGAAATGAAATTACTTCATTCAACTTACAGAAATAATACTTTTATTTTCCTTAATGATTTTGGCTTTAGGTATACTAGGTTAGGATTTGGCCTATTTTATTTATCTTTCTCTCCAATCTGCAATTGACACGATGAACTACTTTAACATAAGTTCTAAACATGTAAAATTAGCTTGTTTTTTTAAACCCTCACCGCAATGCAGACCAATTCCTTCAAATATAGAACAATTCAAAGCCCAAAGTCAAAGCCCACAGTCAAAGTCTTATCTATATGGACTTTAATCAAAATGCATTACAGTCCATAGTCCATGCAATTGTTTTGAAATAATTAATAGAGTCAAAATCAAAATCACTCTCTCTTTATTCTTTTATCTTCATTTTGGATGACATTTAACGGGACCCTTCCTGGTGACGAGAAGTAAGTGCAAACTTACAACGATGAGTAAATAGAAGCATGCCGTGCCGTGTCCGTGTCATGTATATTCATTGTGCATGCCATGCCATCTGCCTTTGCCATCCATCATTATTCATTTAGAGAGTTTTTCTAGTCCTTTCCACGGAGGCTGCCTATACTATCAATATATGAGCAGACACTACACGGGAGCAGTACTCCTTCGTATATATCGACATGGATGGATTCTATTGTTGTCGTATCTTGTAATGTACTAATCACTATCAGCAAATTCAGACTCACAGAGAGAACGTCCATCTTCCTCATGTTCAAAGCTCAGCAACCATACCAGTTCAGCTCATTTCATCTGCATTTTTACTGCAATTCTTTGCTTGTGTTTTATCGTTCTTGTATCCAGTCTATCTTGTTCAAAGTGTGAAAAAATAAATCAATATTTTCGACAAAAAGTTAAAATATTTTCTTTCTAAAAATAATTTTCGTTTATCATCAACTCACTCTGCTCAAATAGAAAGAAAATCTCTAGCTGGAAGTCCAGTTAGCAACATCTGAAAGCGAGATCAAGTGCGCCAGAAAATAATAAAAAAGTCGAATTAATTTTTGTGAGAGAAGGAAGGAGTTCAACAACAAGCTGTTGCACAGGTACAGTCATATCGATTTTTTAAACATGTTTTCCTAAATATAAGCATGTCTCTTTTATAGCAGAACATTTATAGAGACATAGACCTAACTCTCATATAAATCATTTATGGGCATAATACACTTCTATAATACAGCAAGCTAGCAATACTGTAAACCAGAAAAATAATGTAGAGAAGGACATTAGGTCATTGGATTTGTATTCGCAGTTAAATAATAATCAACAAACATTTTTTTTTTGCAAAAGAGTTAGCTGATGTGTATGAGTGCATTATTGCAATTTTCTACTAAATGTGCAGAATATTGAGAGTGAGTAGGTAATCTTCTAAACTAAAAACTGGCAGACCGTGCCATCAAAGAAACCAACCAGCACAAATTGATTTTTTGCGTACCTTATCCAATATGGTGACAGGAAAGGGATAATATTGATCATTGGTTATTGACTGCTTTTATGCCATGCTTATCAGCTACACCATTAGGTAGCTATGCAGTTTACAGTAGATGTGCAGCTTTAACTGCCATTTTAAATGTGAACTTTACAGAAAACATTATTTTGATGATGGGGCATTAATGGCATTACATTGTACCTATTTGTGATTACCTAAATAAATGCTCTGCATTTAGTTTTTTGTAGTTTAGTACAAATGTACAAGCCAGAAACAAGCGACGCAGATGTTTTGAAGTAGGTTTTGTCAAAGTCAGCAGTAGAAAAAAATAACATAAGCGCATTAAAACTTTTTACATAAAAAAGCTGCAGCAACAGGAATACTGTTTTTGATGTCCGTCATCCGTCATTTGCTTATCATATTTTTCCTCTCTGATGCTGATGTTTTAATGAGTGTAGATTATCGTGTGCATAATCGTTATGTGCATACTTCAGTTGAAGTGGAAATCGGAGGAGGTATAAAAAGTTTTTTATGACGCTTTTTTTCTATGTGTGCATTATTATATGGTCTGCATTTTATAGTAGTTAGGTAGCGCGTGTTGTACAGAGTTAACAAAAAAATGATCAAAGGGAAAATTGGAAAGGGGTTGACATTGAAGGAGGATTTTTTACGCAGAGTGTACTCGAAGCGAAGTTAGAAAATGAATGACAGAATGGCCAGTGTTCGCCATCATGATCGCTACACATCCAAGATAAATCTAACGATATATTTTTTCCATGCGTTTGTATTACTCTTTACATTTTTTGTACAGAGCCATCATGGTCGTAGTCGTGATGATTAACGATTTTTTTAACGAATGATCCAATGAAACGTAGGAGAGTTGCATGGATGCATGATGCATACAACTTTTAGCAGGGAAACTGAATACTAATGAAATATGGATGTGCCTTGTCTTGTCTAATTTTACAGTTAACTTTTTTTGTGGTTTGGTAGTTGTAATGTACAAAAAGACTGGAATTTGATAAGGTTGTAATAGTAGTAGTAGTAAGTCTAAAAGGTTAAATAATCAGGATCGGAAGGTGAAAAGGATTCATAAACTTTTAGTGTTTAGCACATCATGTTTAGGCATTACGGTGCGATACTCAGCAATTGATCGAATGAGCTCGTGCGAGGAAAATATAAGTTGAATGCTGAATTGCTGAATGGTCAGATATTATATTGATTTTGATTTGCGTATTGTTCATATACACTTCAGTTAATTTACGAGAAGGAAATCGACATTCAATTTTTGTGAATTGTTAGTGTAGAGCTAAAGGCAGCTTTTTTATTAAAGCTTTAGCACTTCCAAGTTCCAATTTAACCTCGGCTGTTGACGTCCCTGTTGTGAATAAGTTGTTGTAAGTGGCTGTAAGCAAAAGGGTTGTAACTGTAAAAATTTAGTTATAATACATTTAATGTTACGATACTCCACGTAGAAAGTAGGTACGGATGGGTTTTACTGCATGCAACAAATGCTCATTTTTTGTTTTATTGCCTTTTGTATTAGCACTACTTGACAATTTCGCGTATGTCTCTTTAGTGGGACTCCTGTGATTTCACTTTAATGGTTCCATCTAAATACTGCTGAATCGTCAGCGTAATAGTTTACTACCGTTTTATTCTCCGAGCTTGCGTAAGTGAGCTAATTAGTTTGGGTGCAACAGGAAGATGTAGGTTAAATAGTATTCGGTGAGGGATACTTTTTGGTTTACCGTATGTTTGACTGCAACTGAGAAGAGAAGGCGTAGTTTTAACAGTTAATTAAGAATAATTAAGAACTCTAGTCTAGTCGGGCCGGGTGAGCTAAACTGGTACTGATGAAATATGTTATCTCAGTTTCGTCATCAAATAACGAAAGCTTGAAAGTTCTTGTCGTATTAGCAAGAGAAACGTCTGGAAAATATTTTCCACCATTTTAATATTTTTTTTCTGCTTTTCAGAACTATTGTAAGGGGAGGATCAGGTAACCACCGTCAACCTAAAGCCAACGTACGTTTCCTTCGATACATCAGACATCATCAGTTCATTTATTCAACAACTGTAAACAACTGAGAATTCAGCCAAACAATTTTGTGAAAGGATCAAAAGATCTAAGAAACAAGTCACATTTTTTACGCTCTACAGCAGAAAATTCCAAGTTGTTCCGTTCAATCTTTAGGAAGTGGACAAGTCAACGCAAGCTGAGGCTCCAAAAAACGGTGGGAGGAGAGAAGTAGTGGCCCCATTTTGTGCAAATTTTAGTTTTGATTTTAGCCAACTTATATGACTTTGTTGAGAAGAAAAGGTACAGTTGAACATTTATATTACATTTTCATTCATATGAACTCTGCATTACTGCTTTTGTAATCCTTCATAATGCATGTATTTCACTTGATTTCATAATGTGTATCTGCTCTTGTTCTCTAGTGAAATATATGCACTTTGAATGGACTTATTAATAGCACTGCGTAGTCTACTTTGCTTTGCTTGTCGCGCTATGCAGCATGAGCAAGAATTTTTATTACTTCGTATTCAATTTGCTTGATGAACTACTATTGTTCAGTATCAAGTTTCACCTCTTGAACATAAATTGCCTTTTGGAACTTTCTTTCCCATCCTTTCGACAATGCAGTTATTTGGCTAGGCAGAGCAGTTGACATCAATTAGGCTAGTTAGGTATTTAAGAAGTATGCGTAATTCGAATTCGTATCGAATAGCCATGTCAGTAGTCATCATGAGGCCAACTCTGCGTGATCAAAATTCAAAACTGCAATGAGTAGGTAGTAGGTACATGTGACGGTTGAGCAAAGTTGTCTTATGTTCTAATTTTACAAAAATATATGAAGAGAGAATGTACATTAGAAAGAAAGAAAGAATATATACTTTGTACTTGGAATTGTATCACTTTGAAATAGTTTGCGGTGTGCCTTTTAATTCGATTGCAACTATTGCAAGACTATTAGGCTTAAAGATGAAGTGTTACCTTCGCTTCGTAATTTTGAAAGCGATGTCTTTTATTTCCACTTTACCTTGCATTGTCTGGCTGTGGCTCATATCGACAGACATACATTCTTCAATTGTCCTTAACATTTTTTATATTTTTTCTGCTGAGGCTATACTCAGTGGCAGCAGGTGCCGACTGCCGACTATATCTCGCATTGGTTCTTCGAAAATAACTAAATATTGATTAAGGTTGAGTTCCAACTCCAAATAATAGATAAATTGTCGTTATTGTCAGCA
>JAHZND010003942.1:0-15077 GCA_027744115.1 Acrocyrtus sp. NNG-2020 | reverse complement strand
TTTTCGGATTTTGAGTGAGAAAGCGAAATTATTGTGCTAGAAGAAACCTGTTTTGCTTCTATTTTGAGCTAAAGCGAGTAAATATGCTTTTTATCTCATCTCATTTCATCTCGTTCTCCACCGAGAAAAAATTCTTTTGCTGGAGCAAGCAAAGTGGGAACTGGGAAGTAGTAAGTGGAATGATCTGCTGAAAGAATATGAAAGTGTGCTGCTAGCTATATAGTAGCTGCTGTTGTGATGTCAGAAGCTGGATAAATGCTGGAAAAAAGGGGAAGACTTATAGTCATCAAGGGAATGGGGCTTCTCTCCGCTCTTGCACTCAATTCTTTTTTAGGTCGAGTTGAAGTGAAGAGAGGAAAAGTGGAGATTCCTGTTTACCGTTATGTACTTTTGACGAGCTTTTCGGTGCTATTTTTAGAAACAGAAAATTGCTAAAAGTCTGGAACGATATTTTTTAAAACTCGCAGAGGCAACATTTGTTGAAGGAATAGGAATAGTAATGGGCCATGGTGGAAAGATTAAAAAATGGATGGGAAATTTGCACAAAGTCTTCAGAGATTAAGAAGATAAAGGTGGGATAATTAGCACGATAAAAAGTTATGGCAATGTCTGGAAATATCTAGAGAGTTCGTTCCAACTCCATTCATGAATTATGTAATCTTAAGCTGCACTTGTAAAAACATGAGTAGAAAAAACTGGAACATTTGCAAATTACCCAGTGCAAAAAAAACTAGCCGATCAGGATCAGGGATTTTACAATAATTGTGCTTATAGTACAGTTTTTTTCTATTTTTAAGCTGACAAGCGCAGGTTAAAGACTGGGATTGGGATTACCTACATGACCTTGGCACAAAAAATGTGCATTTCTATACCAGGTCAAGCTAATTATCACGTTTTTGCATTGTTATTCATTTCAACTATTTCAAGGCAGTTCGAAAATTGGCTAACAAAAAAGATAATCCCTTATCGTATCAAGTTATTAACATCAAACATCAGAGAGACAAAGACAAGCAGGCATTTCCTTTTCACGAGAAAATCTTGCGAAAGATGAGAATGAGAACCCAGAGAGCTCATATTTCTGCAAAAATCACACAACTCGTTTCATTTCATCAGAAATTCTAGAAAAGCAGAGGAGTAAACGAAAACTCGTCGTATTTTTACCAGTACACGAAAGATTACACGTGTATCCTCGTGCATTTTGCATCATCCATATCCATCTCATCACACTTTGAATGTTCTTTTTGCAATGCTGCTGGTTATTATATTACAAAGAAACCAAAAAGCATCCCACCAGCATCATTATCACTACTCATCCATTTATCTACAAATTCGCAAAATTGTGCTTTATATGACCATACCAATTTAACCGATAAGCGACAGCCACACCATCACACCACTCCAGATCAAATTTTTGATGGCGGTGGTGTAGTGAACTGCAGCGTTTCCACTTCTTTTTCCAGCCAGAGGAAAAAAATACACTTCACCGGAGAGGTTCACAGGACAATGGCATTTTTTGGTAATTTATAGTCCACATCTCATACAAAACCACAACATTCCTTGGGCGCAGCGGACACCTATAGCACACTATTTCCAATTTAGTAGCATTATCAGCCGAACTCAATAGCAGAAGAGCGCCGCGCGCACACTTGCACATTAAAAATAGCAGTGCTGTAGACACTTCATAGAAAGCAAGGAAGGGAAACGACAAGAAGGTTTTTTGTGGCTTATCTTTACCGCGTATTTTGCATTGCGTGAGATTGAGTCAGTGTACTTTTGGCCATATAACAGGACGGCATGGTATGGTCAGGCTGAGGCGTGCGTGAGGAACAAAGAGAACGAACTCGTTTCACTCGTTTTCTCATCGTTTCGATGAATACGGACAGGATGACAAGAACAGTACTTGTGCCGGCTGTAGTAGTCATGGTAATGTCTCGAATGTTCTAGGACGCACGAGAAAGATCTCGATGGTTCCAGAAGCTTGTTTTAGCTTCTAACCTTCCCATGTATTTCTTTTTGGGTATGGACTATGGAGGAAAAGGTGTGCTTCGCATTCGCTGTCTGAGCAAAGAGCAATATATCCTGGAGCACGCCGGTCTCTCTCTTCGTCAGTAGCAATCCGATCGTTGCGCTAGAAAAGTGAAAAAAACTGAAGCCAGTGTTCAAATTTTTACTACACAAAAAAGTGGGGTGAAGCCCGATTTAATTAGTGGTTGGAAATTAAATTTTTACAATTTGGAACTTTTAAAAGGTGAATTTTAAATTGAATTTTTTAGTAAAGGAGATGTTTTAATTTGGGGTTGTAAGAAAAACGGGAGTAAGGGTAGAAATTTGACGGTTTTTGGAGAGTATCATACTTTTAGTTCAGGGGGGAAGGTAAGGTAGTGTAGGCTCATTTGTTTCTGAATCTGAATAGATTGTGACCAATTCATGATAAGGTAGATAGTGGCAGAATTTTTAGTAATTTTGAGTCATCAAGCTTTTAATGTTGGAAATGGATGGATAGAAGTACGTGGCTTCCATTACATTAGTCAGCAGTAGCGGAAAGGCAAAGGAAAAGGGGCGGAGGCGCACAGTGATAGGGAATAGGGACTTTTCATGGTGGATAGGCGAAGATAATTAAAAAGATGTGTAGTAAATAGGATGTTTAGATGTAAGGCAATGTGCTAGAGCAATTAATTGAACTTGAATTTTGTTACTCTTCTAGTCGTTTTACTTTTTAGTAATGCTCCATTTCAAAAAAAAACTTTGTGAATTTTTTTGTTAATTGCATCAATGAAATCAAATACCTAATTGCTTCATTTTTATATTTTTGCAGATTGGTAGATTCCCCTTGCTGTATCGTTACATCTCAGTACGGATGGACTGCTAACATGGAAAGAATAATGAAGGCCCAAGCCCTGCGCGACTCTTCTACTATGGGATATATGGCTGCTAAGAAGCACTTGGAAATCAATCCCGATCATTCTATCATTGAAAATCTTCGCCAGAAAGCTGATGCTGATAAGAACGATAAGAGCGTCAAGGATCTCGTCATGCTCCTCTTTGAGACTTCTCTCCTTTCTTCCGGATTCAGTTTGGAAGATCCAGGCGTAAGTTTAAGTTTACTTTCTATTACGCTGTTGCGTTATACAGAATGCACTCGAATCACTTTCGTAAACTAAACCTAATAAGAGTTTGAGTGAATAAGAGATTAATTGTTTTTATTTTTAAAAAATCAATAGGTTCACGCTGGCCGTATCTACCGTATGATCAAGTTGGGATTGGGAATTGATGAAGATGAACCAGTTCAAGCTGAAGAAACCACCGAAAACGTTCCCCCACTTGAAGGAGAGACTGAGGATGCTTCAAGAATGGAAGAAGTTGATTAAGCTATACCGGTTTTCTATAAATATAATTACCAACAAAAACATCTGTATTACTACGATCGTGCTTCTAGCTCTTTAAGCTTCAATGTTATTCCTATTCCTACACTTATGATTTTTATGTACTGTTTTTAGTTAGCTATGAATTTACAATAGTACGTTTTACATAATTTTATTTGTCATACATTTCTGATATTGTACTTATCGAACAACGGCAAACTATTCAACTAGATGTAATCGTAAAGTTATTTACTATAAGAAATGAACAAATAAAAATCCAAAAATAGTCAACTGTGAGAACTTAACTCGACTTCCCTTATCATTATTTTTGAATATGTCAACTCAATAGTTAATTAATTTCATGCATATGGCCATTTGCCATTTTATGACAGCATTGACATTGACGGCTTTTCATTATTTCGATGCAAGATGCAATCAGTAAGAAAAAGTTACACTAGATTTTCGTGATAGCGAGGTGTCATGCAACGACGAATTTTATTAATCGACAGCGTACCATATAATTTTATCAGTAATACAGTACAGAGTACGTACGTTTTTTATAATTATCAACCTTCCAAACTGACCAAAATCAACGTAAATATACATCCATTTTTACATGTATATAATAATAGATCATTCTGATTGAAACATGGAATTACAGAGTAGTGCCTTACGACAAGACAAGTAGTACCTAAACAGTTAATTGTGATTTGTTTCGCTTCAGTATTACAAAGTAACTAAAGTTTCACTCTTCATACGCCATTGTTTTCAGCACGTACTTTACACTGTAAGCAAAAATGGCGAAACCTATCAATACAGCAGCGGTAGCAATAGCATTGTGATAGTTACTCGACGAACCTTGACTCGCACTATTCTGGCTGGTGCCAGCACATAACAGTTTCGCTTGAATACCACTTGACTCCAAAGTTTTCATTCTGGTCTCATGAATGCTCTTCATTTCCTGTGGAAAGTAAAGAAAGTGAAAGTTCATGGATAAGCTTACAGTTACATGTATATAGTGCACCAATACTAAATATCCTATAGATAAAGCAAAGCACACATAGCACTTTTTTAGTTTTTCGCGTTTAAGTTTATACCAGTCAACATAATACAACTATTTCGTTTTACAAAGAATATTCATTATTGATTGGATTACCTCACACACTTCAGGAAATAGATCCAAAAGCTGTTTGTCCTTCAAATTATACTCTAGAGATTTTATAGCTAATCGTCGCTTCTCTGCATCTGAAGTTTCGATAGACCCAAGGGTCGGACTCTTTTCAAGCTAAAGAATAAAATAATTCAGCCAGATATAAGTTACATGTAGGTGGTGTAGGTATTCAATTATACTACTAAAATAAAACTGGACATGACTTCTATTTCCTTACCATAAATGAAAGCAATCCGTTAAGTATAGTTCCTACCGACCTATAAATAAAAGAAATTGTTAATTTTATTTTCATTTGTAATTATGGACATGAAGTTGAAATACTTGCAAATAGTTTTACCAGGCTGGATTCCATGTGTCGGGGTGAAAATCGGAAATAGATAGGCATAGTCGAGTGTTAGTCTTAAATCTATAAAATAGAGTAGGAAACTGAGTTAAAAATTAACAGTTTACAATTGATTATTGATTTGACATTGAAATTGAAACAATTTAAGTAATTGTACCAATTGACGAACGGTTTATAATAAACTAAATAAAAAGTCGTACGTACCTCCCGTTGGGGGTAATCATATAAATACTTGGCGCTCGAAATGGAAACTCTGAGGGGAATTTCAACTTTCCATGATAAAAACCACCTAAAATTCATAATCAAAAAGTTCATTAGCTATTTATTATAATTCTCATGCCTGTTAGCACTTTGTAAAGCCAATTGAATACTCATAATAGGTAGCTACTATTATTTTTATTTGATTTTGTATATCACATCATAATGTAGAAACTCAAATAGCTATTAAAATTAAATACAATCATATACCTTCATAGGGAGACGCCTCTGGACCTCTGACTATGTAGTGCCTAGAATATCAAGCAAATAACAACATCAATGTGATATAAATTTCAAAATATATCAAGGATAAAAATTATTAATACATGTGCTATATTTATATTGCAAAATTTTACCACTCTAGGATGTTTGATGGTAACGGCTCTGCTAAAATGTAAGGAACTGGATCACGTTTCAAGCGTAGGTAGTCCTGTCGTAGCCTATTTAAAGCTGTATGATTTACCTAAAAGATAATCAATATTCATTTAACTAACAGCTGATTTCATTTAATTGGTTAGAAAAAAACTAATTTATAAATTGCAATAAATAAACAATCACGAACCTTTTTATTTCCACTCATATTGCACTTTTTTCTTTCCCCGTCCTCTTTTCTCGAACAGGCCACAGGCAAAACACAAACTGAACACAGAAGGAAGTTTTTGTTCCGCTCCACTAAATCAGCTGACAGCACCTGTCGTTGTTTTTAAGTTACACTAAAATCAAGAAAAGGTCAAATAAGTAAGCATTCCGTCTAACTTTTTTTGACTTCGTCCAGCTGATCCTTGATTGCTAAAAAGTTTAAACATTTGTAATTCTTTTATTTTACTTACCAATTATAGCGGAAGTCGAGACGGACTTAAAACTCTTTCCTTGTGTACAGACAGCTTATCGAAAACCTTCCAATCAGTGACCAACCTAATCTCTTCACGAATCTTCTGCTGCTATGCTAGCTGCTTATAATTTTTACACTATAGTTGAATCCATGTTGACAATCCTTTTACGTTGATTATCTTTATCAGTGGTTATGGATGACTTGGATTTAGTAATTTTTATTTATTACACTTTTCACTTTTTCAATTTAGATCATTTTCAGGAAACATAACACGTTTTGACTTAACTACTGCAAAAAATTTGTAAACAAACTATATCAGCAAGAATCTTAATAAAATACTCTAAAAATGTTAAACAGCTGAGTACCGTTCCATCTTAAAAATATTATAATTTTCTTTAGAAATGACTCATTTCACAATTTTTTATTGGATAGTAACGTGGGTAGGCTTACTAAAAACATAAGCTAAAAGATCCTCATTCCTAATCCACTTAATAATTTAGCTGGCCTATCCTCGATATTCTTCACGAAATAATTACTTACTTAACCTATCTTTAGTTAATTAGTTAAAGAGGCCGCGTCCAACTTTCCCTTTCTAAGATGCCCCGCACCTGCCAAAAGACAGCATATTATGTAAATTAAGTCACACGAAAGAACCTTGAAAAATATTTCCCATCAAGTCCATTTGGGTACAGCAAACTGGGCGTGGGTAATGCATTTTCTAGGAGCCATAGAGTATTTCTTGCAGCGCGCAGTTCAGCAACTAGGTCAGCTGCAGTATGAAAAATAATATTTTTTTCGGCTTGTCTGGTAACATACCGAAAAGGAAGAAGGGGAAGGCCTAGAAAAAATCAAACCCAAACAAAAAATGAATGCGACTGCGACGGAGAAAAAAAAGTACATTTTTTGGAGTGCACTTACAATGCCGGAGGATGAGAGCATTTTTGTAAATAAACAAACGTGAATGGTCTCAATTCAGAATGGAAAGGAAATGATGCGGATTGCGGAGGAATAATGCAGTTTTTGATGCGTAGTAAAAAGTAAAAGTGCATAATTAGTGCAGTAAGCAGTTAAAATCACTCTAAAGTTTTTAACCGGAGTTAGTTCAAATTGCATGAAATGTAAAAGATAAGCGCATTCAGGTATGGTGTGGGGACTGTGGGAGGCGAAAGAAATCTTGGACGGAGAGCTAGAGGTTGGTTCATGTGGAGAAAACTTTTAATGCAGCATTCCATGAAAAAACTTTAACAATTAATTGGGGAGTTAGTTAAAAGTAAAAGTGGAAACTGGTGGTTTTATAGTGATTATAAACATGAAAAGTTGTTCATGTAAAATCGGACAGATATTCTAACTGGAGTGAAATGATCGATGTGGATGGATGTGATTGATTGTTAGTACGCCAGCAAGCTAAAAGGTGGAAAAATTATATTAAATATACCCACAAGTGAACAGTTAACATTAGACATTGTTGATTTGCATTTTATTATCTATTTCGCTGATATGTACAATATTCTTTATATATTCTTTACTATGTATGCAGGTTTACGCACGTAAGGATCTGCGTCTCACAAAAATGTCGTTCCTCACATTTCCAGTCAGGTGGGAGGCAAAAGTCCTCCCATCATAATCGCGGAAACAATACGCGCTTCACTAGTCCTACTACTATCACTATGATGAACCAATTTGTAAATGGACTGAAATCGAAAAATGAAGATGTCAGAATTAAGGCAGCTCGAGACCTCCACCACTATGTACATCATACTTAAAATAATTATATTATCTTAGCATAATTGTTATAAACTAGTACCGCTTTGGTACTATTTGCAAATCTAATTTGTCGATTTGTTTATTTGATTTGGCAATCGGTTATTAGGTCACAACAGAACTACGGGAAGTTCCTGTGGAGGAGCTCACATTTTTCATGGACGAATTTAATCACTATATATTTGACATGATCTCGAATGCAGATGTAAATGAGAAAAAGGGAGCCATCTTAGCTATAGGTACCGTCATAACCGTCCGTATTATTAAACTAAATTAAATCATTGTTTTTAATTACATGCACAATTTTGATTTTATAGAGTCGCTAATTGGTGTGGATGTTGGAAACACTTCCACGAGAATATCTAGGTTTGCAAACTATCTCCGTAACATATTTCCATCATCAGATGTTGAGGTTATGGAGTTAGCTGCAAAGGCCGTTGGGAAGCTCGCCCTAGTTTCAGGAACCTACTCAACAGAATATATAGATGTAGAAGTGAAACGTGCGTTCGAGTGGCTAGCTGCGACGGAACGTCACGAGGGGAAACGACTTGCAGCTGTACTGGTACTGAAGGAACTTGCTGTTGCTACTCCCACATTCTTCTTCCAACAGGTTCAGCAATTCTTCGAGGTGGTATTTAATGCTGTACGAGATCAAAAACCGAATATCCGAGAAGGTGCCGTAAAGGCACTTCGACACGCTTTAATTGTTACTGCCCAACGAGAAAAAACTCAGACGCAAACTCACTACTATAAACTTTGCTTTGAGGAGTCACGCCTTGGGTTTAGTGGAGAATTGGGGAATCAGTCTTCGAAAGAAAAAGGAATAACTAAGGATGATCGCTGCCACGGTAGTCTTCTAGTGTTGAATGAACTTCTTCGGTGCTCAAATGCAGAATGGGAGCGCGCATTCTTCGAGCTCAGGCAAAAACTAAACAGCAATCTATATGGCTCCTCGGCGGACACCGGGTTTAAAATTCACGAAGAAAAGTCTCTCGGACACGATATTATATCCAGCTTTTTTCCTCGTTGGAAAAGCCGGAGACAATCTTCCAAACGAAGTACACCAAAGCTGAATTTGAGCTCCGTAACACACGGAAGTCATATTTCATATCTACACACCCACCACCCATATATTTACAACCAGTTCAATGAAGACATAATCGAAGGAGTTCCGGGATCACCTTCAGCAACATCTTCTAATCAAGCTATAACATTCACAGAATCCCGGGCTTGTAAGATCATCGTGTCGGAAAACTATGTAGAAATCTGTAAACAGGTTTTGGAACAACGAACATCCAGAAGTACATTTATTCAACAAGCATTGTTCTCTCTACTTCCAAGGCTGGCAGCATTTAACAAGGAATTATTTTGTCAACCTACACTAAGCGGGGGTCAGAGCTTCTTAAGTCTTACGATGAACTACCTTTTACAAAGTTTAAGATCTAAAGAAAGAAATGAAGCATTTATAACAATTGGTCTAGTATCCGTTGCCATTGACGGAAATGTACGACCCCACCTTCCAAAAATTATGGAGGCACTGAGAAATTCTTTGCCTGGGAAGGAGACGCCGCGAAAAGGACAAAAATTTGATTCCTCAACTTTTACATGCATCACTTTACTGTCAATATCTGTGAAGTCTTCAATTAGAGATGAGCTCTCAGATATGCTGGAGTCCATGCTAGCCACTGGACTTAGTCCTGCTTTAACTACCGCCCTCAGAGAAATTCAGTTGCAGATACCAGCACTAAAAAGGGAAATTAATGACGGATTATTGAAAATTTTAAGTCAAACTTTAATGAATCAGCCATGGAGGCATCCTGGAATGCCCAAAAATATCATTTTGCCACCTTCTGGACCTGGTTCTAGTACTGCACTTGGTTCAATGGCTGCTGGGTTATCCGGTGCGGACTCCAGTGATACGTACAACATTGTTTTAGCGCTGGAGACACTTGCTAAGTTTGATGTGGATGGAAACTCTCTCATCCAGTTTGTAAAACACTGCGCTGATCACTTCCTCACTTCAGAATGCAAAATAATTAGACTGGAAGCTGTTAGAACATGCAGCATTCTTCTTCGTATGGCGATTCAAGGACTGAATGGACAGTACTCCCACACAGTAGTAACAACGGTGGCGGATGTTCTCAATAAACTACTCGTCGTTGGCGTAACTGATGCAGATGCTGAAGTTCGGTTTTGTGTTTTTGAAAATCTCGACGAAATTTTTGACAGCCATCTCGCTCAACCTGAGAACCTCTCTGCATTATTTGTGTCATTGTATGATGAAGTGTTTGAAATCAGGGAAATCTCACTTTGTACAATTGGAAGACTCAGCTTGATTAATCCAGCGTATGTCCTCCCAAATTTGAGGAAAGTTCTGGTTCAAATCCTGACAGAATTAGAGTACTCAGGAATGGGGCGGAATAAGGAACAGGCGGCGAGAATGTTAGGGCATCTGGTGGCTACAAGTCCAAAACTCATTAGATCCTACAGGGAACCGGTTCTCAAAGCCCTGATACCAAAATTAAAAGATCCAGATCCGAATCCGGGTGTTGTGGTAAATATTCTCGTGACCCTTGGAGATCTTGCCCAAGTGGCTGGAGTGGAAATGCAGGCGACTGTTCCAGAACTGCTCACAATTTTACTGGAAATGCTGAATGACTCCGCCGTTCCACTGTTGCGAGGATTTGCGTTGTGGACACTTGGGCAACTTGTAGAAAATACGGGATGCGTCATCACCCCATATCAGAGATTTCCAATGTTGCTGGATACACTGCTGACGTATTTGAAAACGGAACAACAGCATTTTGTAAGGAGAGGAACGATACGTGTACTTGGTCTGCTTGGTGCTTTGGACCCATATAAGCACAAAATGCATTTAGGACAGATCGATGTGGAAGGAAGTGCAACTGCTCTAGTATCAATGACAGACCCAAAGTCAGAAATTGAAGCAATTCAGGAAATGTCGACAAGCGAAATGCTCATTCATATGTCGAATGCCACTCTGGACGAGTTTTATCCAGCCATTGCGATTGCGACTTTGATGAGAATCATAAAAGACAGTACATTAGCCCAACATCACACTTCGGTGGTGCAAGCAGTGACGTTTGTCTTCAAATCGTTAAATATGAACTGTGTCACTTACATACCACAAGTGATACCTTGCCTGATTCAGGTCATTAGAACAACCGAAATGCAGTACAAGGACTTTCTCTTTCAGCAACTGGGAATGCTAGTGGCCATCGTAAAACAGCATATTAGAAATTATCTGGATGATATTTTTGCATTAATTCAAGACTTTTGGATGCTCAGTTCCTCTCTTCAAGTGACTATCATTTTGGTGGTAGAACAGGTGGCACTTGCACTTGGATCCGAATTCAAAATTTATCTGGCGAAGTTGATCCCGTTAATGTTGAAGGTTCTTGTGTATGACTCCAGTAAAGATAGAATTGTTACCGCAAATTTACTAAACGCTCTTCAGAAATTTGGCACGAATTTAGATGAGTTTTTGAATCTATTGCTGCCGCCAATTGTGAAATTGCTAGATTTGCCGGAGGTGCCATCGTCAGTGAAAAGAATTGCAATTGAAACAATTGACCAACTGTCTGGGACTCTAAATGTATCAGATTTTGCTAGCAGGATTATCCATCCTCTGGTGAGGATACTAGACACAACACCGGAACTGAGGGAAAATGTAATGGATACGCTGGCCACCCTAGTCATCCAGTTTGGGACGAAATTTGAGGTGTTTATTCCAATGATACAGCAGAAGCTGAGGAAGCACGGAATAAAACACATTCGGTATGATACCGTAATTTTGTCGAGGTGCAAAGAAGATAGTTATGGAGGGGGCGATGATGGAGATGGAGGAAACATTGGGAAAATTAGACCCAGGACTTACAGCAAATCTCGAGGAATGGGTTTGAACCCAATTGATACTTATTCCATTAACAAGTTCCATGTATCAACTGCAAACCTTCAGAGAGCGTGGACCGCTTCCAGGAGGGTGTCAAAAGAAGACTGGCTGGAGTGGCTGAGAAGACTATCCATTGAGTTTTTGAAAGAGAGTCCGAGTCCGAGTTTGAGGGCATGTAATAATCTGGCTCAGACTTATGCTCAGCTGCCTAGAGACCTTTTCAATGCTGCTTTTGTGTCCTGCTGGACTGAACTTCAGGAAGAACAGCAAAACGAACTCATTTCTAGTCTGAAACAGGCGTTGCTGGTGGAGGATCTTCCTGAAATTACACAGACTATATTGAACTTGGCGGAGTTCATGGAGCATTGCGAGAGGGTGCGTCACTGATCTTATCGATAATTATTTAATAAATACTAAAACTGGTAGGAATTGCTATGAGAAAGAACGGAGTTTATTCATAAGTATGAATTAGCTTATCAACAAAGCTGCTTGCTCCCGGGGCCTTGCTTGGCTTGCTTAACTAAAAATAATTTTAAAAAACTATATATAATTTATTTGGTGTGAATAGGGACCATTGCCGCTAGAACCAGAGTTCCTTGGTGAGAGAGCGATGACTTGTTGCGCATACGCTAAAGCTCTTCACTACAAAGAGGAGCAGTTCCACAAGAGCCCATCATTAGAAGTCCTGGAATCGTTGATTTCTATAAATAACAAATTGCAGAATAAAGAGGCTGCTTCAGGTGAGGAAATTAAACAACACAGTATAACGCTTTCGTGAATTTGTATGGACAATTTTTAAAATTCATCGTGACAATTTTTAGCCTTGCTGGAGTATGCCATGAAAAATTACGGAAACAATTTAAAAGTGCAAGAGCAATGGTATGAGAGGCTGCATGACTGGGAGAGGGCATTGGAGTTGTATGTAAATAAGAAGGAAAGCACTCCGGAAGATATCGAGCTTACATTAGGACAGATGAGATGCTTGGAGGCACTTGGTGACTGGCAATCCCTTGAAGAAATTTGTAGAACGAGATGGGGAGCTTCCAATGACAAGGACAAAAACAAAATGGCGCACATGGCGGCGGCAGCAAGTTGGGGACAGAATAAGTGGGAGGCAATGGAGAAATATGTGCAGTTTATTCCAAGAGATAGTCAAGATGGAATATTCTATAGAGCACTGATAAGCATTCATAAAGGACATTATACTCAAGCTGAGCAACTGATTGACTCAGCGAGAGATATTCTTGATACCGAGTTGACTGCAATGGCATCCGAATCTTATCAGCGAGCATATAATTCAATGGTAACAGTACAAATGCTGGCTGAGCTGGAAGAAGTTATCCAGTATAAGGTTGTACCAGAAAGAAGGGATGACATTAAATTAATGTGGTGGAACCGATTAATGGTAAGGCTTTTAGAATTTTAGTCCTTCATTATTTTTCTTTAAAATTAAATTATTAAACTTATAATTTTAATTTTCATTGCACTTTCATAAACTTAAAGGGGTGCCAACGAGTAGTAGATGACTGGCAGAAAATCCTTCAGGTTCGTTCCATAGTCCTGGGCAAGCATGAGGACACCCGAACACATTTGAAGTTTGCTAGCCTTTGTCGTAAAAACGGCCGATTAAAGCTGTCTTATAAGACACTGGTTTCATTGATGGGAACTGAGCCTGATATCGAAAAAGACTTGCCAACAAGTTTACCACAGGTTACATACAGCTTTACTAAACACTTGTGGGCAGAAGGAAAGAAAGATATTGCATTCAAGCAACTCAAAAACTTTGTTACGAGTACTCTAATACCTCAACTCCACGGGAAAGTGCCAAATCAATTCTTTTATGAAGGGATAAAAACAGAAGTAGCGTCAGCGCAATTGAGGAAACTTTTAGCTCGATGTTATCTTCGTCTAGGAGAGTGGCAGGAAAGCTTACAACAGCAGAGTGATGCTATGATTGCTCAAGTTTTAGGGTAAATAATTTTCTGCTTAAGACATTGAGAAGTAATATGAACATGCGCTAATTTGTGATTAATATCTGTGCAGCTACTTTTCATCAGCTACTGAACATGACCCCACCTGGTACAAGGCTTGGCATGCCTTCGCCTTCATGAACTTTGAAGCGGTATTGTATTATACAACGCATCCTAACAAGTCACCCGAACAAAAGGGTGGTGGACTGGTAAATTGAATTTTGTTTGATATAACAAACGTAATCTTTTTCTTGAATTATTGATTGATTTTAATTTTGTTTTTTTTTGCCACTAGACGCCTTCATATATTAGCCAATACACAGTGCCCGCAGTGAAGGGATTTGTCAAGTCAATTTCCCTGAGTTCATCCGGTGGTGCTAGTCTTCAGGACACCCTGCGCCTTCTCACACTCTGGTTTGACTTTGGGCAGTGGCACGAGGTTTATGACGCTCTTGTTGAGGGGGTACCTAATATACACATTGACAACTGGCTTCAGGTTATACCTCAGTTAATAGCAAGAATAGATACCCCAAGGCATCTAGTTGGAAAGATGATCCATCACGTACTCACCGACATTGGAAAACACCATCCGCAGGCGCTGATCTATCCTTTAACGGTAGCATCCAAGTCTTCCAGCACTCATCGTCTGGCTGCGGCTAAAAAGATTTTAAGCAATATGTGCGAGCACTCGCAGACATTGGTACAGCAAGCGGTGATGGTGTCAGAAGAACTTATTCGGGTGGCAATATTATGGCATGAAATGTGGCACGAAGGTATAAAAATTCATTGCATTACTTATTATTTTATTTATTTAGTTTATTAGTTTATACAGTTTATTTAGTTTATTTTAAAACTTCATGTAGTTTAAGTACAAATTAATTATGTAGTAATTGATTATAGAATTCCAGAAAATTTTTAATGGTGGGTAGTGCACGAAACAGACGCTTAGCTTAATCATAACTAACGATGCATTTAATTTGGTATTTAAATTATTTTATCCTTCGTTTAACTGTTTCCTTATTTTCTTACTCTTGGGTGCGGATTAATCTATATTTTTATTCAAGTTATAGTTTTCTAGTTGTTTAAAAGTTTGGATTTTAGTATTAATATTCGTATGACAAACGATGCAAATTAAACTACTGTAGGGTTGGAAGAAGCCTCCCGATTGTATTTTGGAGAGAGAAACGTTGTGGGCATGTTCCAAGTACTGGAACCATTGCATGCTATGCTGGAAAGGGGACCACAGACATTGAAAGAGACAAGCTTTAATCAAGCATATGGAAGAGATCTGGCAGAAGCACTTGAGTGGTGCAAAAGGTACAAGTTATCTGGAAACGTCAGAGATTTAAATCAAGCTTGGGACCTGTACTATCACATTTTTAAGAGAATATCAAGACAGCTTCCACAACTAATTAGTTTGGGTAAGTACTTTATAAAGTCACATCAATAACTATTGGAAATTTTATT
>JAHZND010003941.1:0-14523 GCA_027744115.1 Acrocyrtus sp. NNG-2020 | reverse complement strand
AGCGCTCAAAACAAAGTGAGCGCTACAGCGCTCAAAACAAAGTGAGTCCAACATCTAAAAGATGTGGCGCGAAAATCTACTACGAAGTAGTTACAATGTGCAAGTAATTTCTTGTTAAAAACAGTTTCACAATACCTACCTACTACGTGGGTGCATTTGGCGTTTGAATGATTATTTTCAAAAGTGAGTTAATTTTCTGCCAGCACTTTTCTACATTTGATCTCCTTTGACATTCTGATTTTCTAAGGTAGGTGCAAACTCACAAAGTGTGCAAATTAGTTAACTCTTTTATTCGGAAACTCGTTTTAGCTATAATTAAGCAACACCATCATCTATCTGCAAGTGGAGTGAGGAAAAGTTGTTTGCTTTAGGATTAAACGAAATACGCTTTCGTTCATTCACAGGAAAGGCTTCATAATTTTTATTTTCGGTGTAGCGCTGCATGAAGCACGCCAATTTAATATGTCAACACTACATGACAAAGTCAAGGGGAGTAATTTTACAATTCCGTAATTCGAAATCGGTGTTGGAAAACATGCTAAAATCAAATTGTACAAAACAAAGTTTATTATGGGTTGCGTGTTCTCTAAATGACATCTGAATGTGGCTTTGAGTGACATTCATGAAATGGGTGTAGTGTAGCTCCCACTAACATATGAATAATGTGCATTTCTCTATTTCCCAGTGAAGGCTGATGGCAAGCCAGGACCAACTCCGTTTTTGTTTTTCCCAGACATTGTCAGCCTCCCAACTGTGGTAATCTAACAAGTGTCGAGAACATAATTTTTTTGGAACGGCTCAAGTACATGAATGACATTCGAGCAACCACTAATCAAGTGCTTTTGAGTGGAGGAAGAGGCAGTGCTTTTCAGTGTGAACACCCATGGAAGAGAGGGAACAGCAAATTTTCAGCAATTAAAAACTTTTTCAACCCGACAACACTTTTTTCTTTTTTCGGTTTAAGCTACTGTCACTCATGCGAGATGTATGCTCTAAAAACCACACCGGATTTTTATAGGTACATTTCCTCAGTGGATATGAAGAATGAGGGTGCTGGAGTGGAAGTGGGCTTTTGGATAGGATGAAGGGTGCCCTACTACACCACCACATTCCATATCCCATTGATTTATGAACCCTTCCGTATCGCCGAAATCCTGAAGTGTGTAGTTTTGCTTGGGTGTCACATTAATCAGCTAATTGTTAAATTAATGTCAGCAGTAATTTATGTAAAAGTACTTTAAGCACAAAAGGACCTCCAGTCACGGATGGGAGAGCTGTAAAAAACAAGCCATCCTCTCCATAACTAAATTTCACCGGATGGAGCTAATTGTTTTTTTTCTTTCTCTCCTTCTTCTCCTATTTTGCTAATCGTTATGTTTCTCGATCTCCTTGTTTGCCGTGAAGGGCTTTATTACGACACGAGGCCGGAGACCTATATATTTTTGTTCGCGAAAATTGGGAAAATCCATTAATCACACTTACCACAAATATAATTCAATACTTTCAAATGTAATAACGGGGAAACGTCTGAAAAGTGTCAGTGTCAATTTGTCTCACGATCAGCTCAAACTTTTCCAGGCGGTCGGGCTCCAAAATATATCTGCCATCTTGTAATTACAAGCACCACACGCAAAAAAGTCCCTTCTATAGTTACGCTCCAAAATAGAGTTGCACATATGGGGCGGCTCGCCAATTCTGTTGAAATATGTACTAGTAGAAAAATAATAGTTTGGGAGGCATAAATGCATAAACATTCAAAAATAAAATTGGCTCGCATGCATATTTCATTTTCAGCAATTATTTCAAAATTGCTGGCTTCCCCAAGTGCGGTGCAGGTTTAATGTGAAGAGAAAGCTGCAAATAGGGAGGCAAAGTTATGTTCGGCATGCTAACGGCTGTCGATTGTATCTCTTTTTCTTGGCCCAATGAAAAGCCATGGCTTGCTAGTTGAAAAGAGTGTCGAGAGGCGAAATTAATTTTCATTTAAGTCTTTCCACAAAAGTGAGCTCTCCGAAAACAGATTGACATTTTGCCAGCTGTTGTTATTTCGAAAAATGCTTTTTTCGTATTTCGCGTATTTCTTGATTTGGTGGGCTTCACTCTCGGCAGTCTTTTCTAATAGGAATAGTTGTGTGCAGTGTGTCATAACACCGGTGCCGGGAGCCATAAATTGGCCAAATAATTACCGTTTACTAGCCACGTAATCTGTAGATCGTTAATTTTAAAGAGTGCCACTCTTTAAAAGTGAAATAGTAAAGCGCTCTTCGCACGACATTAAATAACTTTTACTACTCCGCGCTGTACATACTAAAGCCGACAGGCTAAACTGCTTGTTTACACTAGAATCCGAAATTTTGGCGGCGCACTCACTCTCGTAATTTTTTTGTCACTAAAAATATTTTCATTGCTAATAAAAAATAATATTGAGGAGAGATTATAGCCGAATTGCGACTCAAGCAACACTTTTCCTGTTTATAAACGCGACTGTTTGCTGTTTCTACGTAAAGAGAAAAGAGCCATTTCCATATTTTCCTGTTGGAATGATATGTTCCGCTGAATACTATTCCCCGTTATGGTTGTAGCTGTTGCTGTTGCGGTCGTGCTAAAGCAAGCTGCGAATGTTGCAATGTGTAAAAGCGGTGTATGCTAAAAAAAAGTATAAAAAATATTGGCTACAGCTCTTACTCCGATTTTGCTTCTTCCCAACAGTCTATAAAAATGCGAAGATTTTCCCGTAAAAAAGTGAAGTGAGCCATTCCTCCTCCGTACCGCAACAATGCCGTCGCTGTCAAAAGCAAAAAAAAATTGAGAGAACTAGAGAAGTAAATTGGAGCTGGAAATGTAGCCGGATTGTTTCGCTCGAGTAGCTAGTCAAATAAAATAATGAAATCTGCATGAAATCCCTACACAATGCACACGAAATAAAAAAAATAATAGTTTTGGTGGTGTTGGTAGAATGACGCACATTTTTTCATTTAGTTCCATTTTACCGTGAGATGAAACATGCACCATTACCTCAGTCTGTGCGGGTTTGGCTTCGACTTCTCTTCCGACAAAAATATAAGAAATGAATGCATTAACAGTATCGAATTATGTGGTATCTGGGCTGAAGATCAGAAAATTGTTTTTTCCTTCTGCTTTTTCAGGGAAATATGCTTCGACTTTTACTAAAAGTTGGAAAGGAACTCCTATTTCTTTACTACGACTGGGCTCATATTAAACGCGTTTTCCAGTTTTATAGATCAGGTAGAAATAATGGAATGTATAAGGATAAGGGAGCGGAACTATGCACCTACATCTCCATTTTATGCCTTCGTTCCGTCTTCATTTCTGCGGCTGGAGTTGTTGATTGCCAAAAAATTGATGGAGGAAGCCATAACCCAGTAAACTGAAATTACAGATGCCAAGCAAAGTCAAAATTGTTTTATGAACTTTTGGGAAAAGTATATATTCCTTCTAGGATACGCAATTAGAGCTCGGTTTTTTCTCCATTAGCTGGCTTTTCTGGCTTTCTGAGGGTTGCGTAATTGCGAGAGGTTTGCGTGTTTTCATGCAAAATTTGGGAAAAAGCGATTGCGATTGCGAAGGATAGGCAAAATCTGATAAGAACAGAAAGAAATATCTTCTCTTATAAGAAAGCATTCTCATATAATGACGGATATCACGTTTTTTGTGGCTCAATGGCCTATTCAAAAACTGTGGTCATCGCCGACACACTATACGTTTCACATTCCCCAGCTTTTTGTGGTCTGAATTTTCCACCGTGCATAGCTACTTTACTTGGGCATAGAATATAGCTCATTGTCAGAATGACGTTACATTTTGTCTTTCTCGCCATAAATCCACTTCTAGACAAAAGGGTTTTAATTGATCGCTCACTGCTGGTTACAGCGTGGCTAGCTAGTAGACTGCGTATCCGTTCAATTGCTACATTTATTATCCATTTGCATGCGTGTATGATTGGGAATTACAGCTCGCTTAGTGGCTATATCAAGTGCACTCGGAATTGTGTGACCGTGACCATATAAGAAAACGAGAGTGGGAGTGTATAGCACGGACACCTGAACCGGCAGGGTTCTGTGGTTGCTGAACGAAGGACATTGCTACTAATAGTAAAATCGGATGGACACAAAAATGCCCGTAAGGAAGGCGTATCGTTTTCCAATTCATTCCCTGTAAATAATCAAAATTGCAGTGTTGCCTATCCGAAATTGTGGCTTTGCTCACATCACCCCGACGATTTGGAAGTGACGATGAACCACTTTAAAATATTTAAGGGAGAAGTTGACACTATCCTGGTTAGTTAGGTACACACGGAAAAGTCAAGTGTAAGCAGAGCATACGACGTACCGAAGGACTCACTATACTTGTCTATAATTATTATAATATCGCAAAGCTATTTCCCTGCTACCAGTGTAATTATGCATGTGCACGATAATTTTAATGGAATCGATAGACACTCATACACTGCTTCACTCTCGGCCTATATAGCCTACGTGCGCACCATAAGAAGCAGTAGGAAAGACAAAAGTTCATATTGAAATGAAAGAATGAATGCTGAATGTTCGATTTTTCTCAGTTGATGGCAGAACAATGAGCTGAATGTGGGGAAAACAGTCGCAGTAGCTATAACAGAGCTCTCGTTCACTCGAACTGTGAGTAGAGCACCGCATTCCAATAAAAAACGGGAGTTCTGTTTATTTCCAACTTTGAAAATCAAAGTTTTTTAAACTGCGCAAAACAAAACTCCAGAGACAGCAACAGAATGGAGAAACGACCAAAGAAAATGTAAAAGTGAAGCCTTTTGTTTTCCACTCCCGCTCAGCAATTCAATGCCCATTACGCTACGTTGCAATCCCAGTTTCATTTTTTGCACAAACCCATCATCCACAAACCCATACAAAATTCTTTTTTATGGAAGGAACTGACTCGAAAAAAAGTCAATAATATTTAGTTGAAGTTGGGAGAGAGAAAATGGAGACAAGGATGGAAAGTCAATACTCGCTTTTGGGAGTTTAATTCCCTTTCTTTCCTTTGCAGCAGCTAAAACAGTCTGAAAAAAAGAAGAAATTCTTTTAACAAAATAATCATTTTCAAAAAATAGAACTGGTAATAGCACTCGCACATAGCTTTGTCTTTTTTTTTTCTTGTTCCCCGAAAAGCCAGTCATTTCATCGCTTATTCCCTCTAAAACAAGACAGATACCTTTTTTCTAAGGATCACCGGCTTCACATTCAGACTTTTGCCAGTCTCCTTAAAAAATTCTATTGTCAACTAGTTCACCGTCACACAGATACTGCTGTCGTGCACCATTTCTATTTTTTTCCAAAGCCAAGAAAAAAAAGTTTTATAATATTTGTTTACACAGGCACAAAACATATTAAAAAGATAAGAGCACACTTTTTCTCTCTAGCTCATGGAATTTTATATTTTTACAGGGAACAAAACTTTCCCACGAAGGAAAATTCCCTGGATCGGATCAAACATAAAAAACTAAATACATATATTTTTGGAGAAACAGCGGAAAAGGAACAACACTACTCGTTTCAAGAAAAAAAATTATCGGAAGAGGATAACGGATATATTTTGAGCTTTTTGCGTACAAAATGCATAGAGAAAAGGATAATGGGGGTGTACACTATATATGATCCCCGGCCATATGAAATATTTTTTTGTATGTCTTTGTTACTTGTTTTCTGAAAGAATGTAGATATTTTGCATCTTTGTCTTTGTCTCCTTTTCCTTCACCTATCACTCTCATTTTGAACGTGTTCCAGCCACGCTCATCCTCTGTGCTCGCCGCTCATTCCTTTTTTATTTTCACTTTTTTACTCCTGTATTCCACCAAGGCATGTGTCTTTCCACTCTTTTCCACTCCTCTTTTGCAGCTCCAAAGCTGGGGCACACACGAGGACGAGCTGCTTTTTAGCTTTGCTCCTGCTTTTTTCACAGCCACAAACATTCCCGGTGATGATCCACTCACTGAGCGAGACTCACTCTGGCAGAGTCAGAGTAAAAGAAGGCTTCGCAACGTGAGGCTAGCTTAGTCGCCCTCGATCACTCCTTCTGACCGAGAGAGCTGGCAAAAGTAATATCCATAACAGGAAAAGAGAAATAGCAGCAGCAGCATACCCACAACCAGTCTCAATTTTGATAAGTTCCGCTCGTAATCACCCTCATTAACCACAATTACGAATTTTTGTGTTCCGGTGTCATTACTCATTTTGAACGGGGAATATTATCCGATTAGTTCTCTCTGGGAGAACGGGGAAAATAGATAATATAATTTTCACCCAATTCTGTTGCACATTTTTCCAGTGAGATTATGCTAGGCTCCCAATTCCATTAACGATTTTTTTCGCTTTCACCCACACGTAAACTCAATAATCGTTTAATGACTTACTTTCCACACTCCTTCGGCAGTAATATTTTATATCTGCTTAAAATAATATTTTTTCAGTTTTTCCAAAAATCCAGCACGATAGTGGAAAAGAAAAAAGCTTATTTTCTGACTACTGGCTACAGTAATAATTTTTATAGTATGTGCAGTGACCTTTGTCGAAATTCAACTCTGACACAAATGGAAAGGATTTGAGTGCGGCGTAGGATAACTGTTATTTTTTGTGCTGGGATTGTGTTTGAGCGCTCTCCAACTCGTTTAGTTGCGCTGATGGAAGACATGTTGTGGCTTTCTTGCTGTCGCTCTGGTGGATAATGTCAGTGTCAACGATGCTACAAATTAAAGTATCTGGAGTGTGGTGTTGTGTATGAGAAAGTAGAGGAAGGCTAAGTTTTTGCAGCTCTCCAGAGCGATTTCTCTATTTTTGCTCCATCTAAATCATGCACGGAACGGAGAAAAAACAGTTGCAGTGGGGAGTATAGAGCCCTCATCTAATTATTATTGATGTGTGCAAAACTTTATTTTCTGCTAATGTAGGATCTAGAAGAGGATTTAGGGTGGACAAGAAAATACTGCGGGGTTTTTGTGGGGAAAGGGTTGCTAGATCCATTTCGCAAAAAGTCTTTTTTTGTGATTTTTGTTGGTGGTAGAGTGTGGCTGCCACCTTACTCCATTTATTTTTTCCTTTTTTCGACGACTTCAAAAAAGGACACGGGTTTTCTAAGGAGTGAGGGGTACTCCATCGAGCAGCTTTTTCGTATGGATGATCCTTCGATCAATGACTACGATGAGAACGCGTACCCGTCATACTCATCAGGCTCTATGGAATACGGGGAGCCAAGCGGGGAGACGGGGTGTAACTTGACATTCAACTATACTGAAAATTGTACCTTAGCCGGAAATTTGACTGAAGGGGAGGCCGTCGTCCCGAGAGAGTTTGCTGTCAGGGTTATCATAGGAGTACTCCTTACCCTCATTATTTTAGCGACAATTGTTGGTAAGTGTGAAAAAATTGTAAAACTTTTGTCAGCTTTTATTTTTGCTTCTGTAGCTCGAAGTGCTAAAGTTTGTCAATTATGGAGGGAAGGAAAGTTCATTAGATAACTGATTGGGAAGTGTAATTAAGCTTGCTTTTACTACTCCAAGGAAAATATCCTTGACGGATGTCATTGTCGCTTAAAACAAGCGTCATTTTTGATTGAGCCGTCTGATAAAAAAATATATCCTTCAACTTTCAGACGTTGCTTTATCACAGGAAAATCTTACAAGCTAAAAGACGATGAGGTGGTATTGGTACACTATACAGGCAAAAAAGGTCGTAATGGGAGTCACAAATCATGCACTATTTACGGCTCCTTGAGCCTCTTGACACATCCCTCCGCTGACTCTGAGTCTGACCTGTCCCGAGAAAAAAAATGCAGAAAAGCGAGACACAGACGGCAGAGTGAAAGTGACTTTTTTGCCCATTAAGTATAAATATTGCAAACGCGACTTACATAACGTTAGCTCATGGCTCAAGGTGAAAATAGAAGAAAGGAATGTAATGTGCTCCCTGCAAAAAAAACTAGTCAGACAATCCTCCACAATTTCCACCCCGCGTTTTTCCCCACTTTAGTCTCCTACGTATTCCGGAGAGTGGAAAGAAACTGGAAAAAACTGCTCCGTTTTTATATTTTATTTATCATTTAGCCATCACAAAAGGTTGATATACTCTTCAGTTGAGCGGTAGTGGTGTGGTAGCGGAAATGGAATAATAATATCCCGAAATTTTTCTCTTTCACGGAATAATAGAGAGAAAAAGGAAAGTTACAGAGATAGGCAATTTCACTACATATTTATTCATGGATATGTATTTTTGAGAGTAGCAGTTCTGGAAAGAAGTGGGAGAGGATTTATTTTAGTGAGTTTTTCTCCACTCTCCCTTTCCCGTACATGATTGCACTCTGCTTGAAACTATTAGCAGAGGAATGGCGGAAAAGTGACTGGCACACCGCTCCAGCTACACACTTTTTTATCCTTTTTGTATGAATTTAAGAGGATATGGTGTGTGCCTGTGCGAAAAGGGAATTGGGGAAACCTGTAGAAGCACTGCTGTACTCTCCAGAAACTGGATAGCCTTTTTCCAGTTAAATTGCACATTCATTTTATTTTTTTCCTTCCCTCCACTTTTCTCTTCCTCTCCCCCATCTTTCGGAAAGAAGAAATATGTGTGGATTTAACTAAAACAGAAGTAAGTGTAATGAGAGCGTATAAAATGAAACGGAACTTTTTTCTCCAGCTCCCTCAAAATGTTTACTTTCATGGAAATGATAATTTAAACGTCCTATTTTTTCCCTTCTGCTGAAAAAAAGAGTGCAACTGTCGGGGAAAGGAAGAGGCCATTATGTAGTTTGCCTGTGAGGGGAAAAGACATTGAATGAAATAGTTGTTCTGCATCATCACGGAACATTAGGCAATAAAAAGGTGCAGATTCCCCTTTTTCTCTGGATGCTCTCTTTTTTCTCTGCAGCCTACTTTCTTTTTGTACCTCTTTTCCCATTTCCAGTCATTGCAAAAAGTGAGCGGTGTGCAGGAAAATCCGTTATCATTATACCTTCCAAACTGACGGCTATTGTTTACAGATGAGTTTGGAAAAAAAGTTTTCTCCTCTGAAATTTTTTCTCCGTTCCTTTAGCCAGAAGACCGTTTCCAGCTGAGAAATTACTTATAGCTTGCCAGACTTTCACTCCAGTGCAAGTTTGGAAATCCTGTCATTTAGCGAAAAAAAGATTTTTTTGAATGTGTACACTGCGAGTTTGAATTTATCTTCGAGTTCGACCTGCGGGGCCACACTGCAAATTAATTACTGGAGCAGCACACTCCATAATCTTTGAGCGCATGCGGTATACTTCAGTGGCGGTGGATTTCTGCTGTCATGTTCACGTCTGATTTGAGTTTTAGCATTTTTTGGAGAAGTTGGTATCCTCTTTTGAAAACTGTTACAAGGTTGCTGCACTGACTTCAGACTTGGGAACACACGGCATACATATTCCCCACAGAACATGCTTTGGAATCAAGCTATTAAACAAGCTGCTTATAAAAAATTAAAATTTGCGCTCCGCACCCTCGCACACGGCTCGTTTTTTATCTTGCCAGATGCGCAGTTCTCTTACAAGATCATAATCGTAAAAATCGCCTAGCCAGCTTTTTTTCTTGAGGGAGGTGCATTGAATTGTGCAAGGATTTTCTTTACTTTGTGCAAAACAAGTTGTCTTGCTTTCATTCAAAAAATAGCATTCCTTTGTATTGGAGCTGCACAAAGCAAAGTCAATGAAATGGAATGATTATCATTTCGTCTTCCTCCTACCTTCAACATCACAGTGAATGGTAGTAGTCGACCAAGTTAGTGGGAGATAGTACAACGACGCCTATAATTTTAAAGCAACGCACAAAACAATTTTGTGCGTAAAGCAACCAAACAAGTACCAACACGTACAACCAGGAGCATAAGTAGCCACGAACCGCCAACCAAATCCTCATTGATTCAAAGACTCCGCCGTGATATTACAATTGGGAATGGGCGGGTGGGATGTGATGTCTTCCGGTCTCCGGAAGACTCATGAAATTCCGATTTTTCTTCGGACGCTTCGCGTCCTCGAAAAATCTACAATTATCATTTCGTCTTCCTCCTACCTTCAACATCACAGTGAATGGTAGTTCTTTAAAGCTATATCACGGCGAAAACCGATCAAACACGAAAAACAAATGACAGGTTATAACAACAAAAAAGGACATGTTTATTCAATCATAAAAACGATTTCAATGTACAATTCATATTTCTGAATCTAACACTAGTAGTTTATTTTAAGACAGCGTTTACAAACCCAGCTTCATCTACAATAGGTCGCTGATAGAACTTAGCAAATACTTGCGAACCTGTACTCCAACCTACCCGTTTCATAATAGTATCAACTTGTAAACCACCTGCGGCGGCCTTTGAGGTAGATGCATGTCTAAAACTATGGGCAGAGAATATATCTGTATTTATTCCTGCTAATTTTAAAACTTCGGAAAGCCAACGGCTAAGCGTCTGTGAAGTAACAGATCCATGAGGCTTAACCAACGCAACAAACAGATTACCTCCTGATTTACGCAACTCCTTAGTAAACGTGACATAATGTCGTAAGGCTGCATTGGGACATATTAAATTTTCTTCAAACTTTGGAATAAGTAATACAGGGTTCTTATTTCTTAAACTAGTTGTTTTCAATTGTTTAGTTAATTTTATCTGTATAGTGTCGCCCCATATAATGTCCTCCACCTTAATAGATGCCAAAGATTGTACTCGCTGGCCTGTTGCTAATGCCAACAGTGCCACTGTTTTAAACGACAATTCTTTCAATGAAGTCTCCACCATAGACAACTTCCGAACATAATTTAAGACCACACTTGCATCCCATGTCACATCGTACCTTGCTCTTGGAGGGTTACCTTTGTACACACCTTTCATAAATCTAACAATTAAATTATTCTCTCCCAATGGCTTCTCCAAACCACAGAATACAGTTGACAAAGCAGAACGAGCACAGTTAATTGAGTTATAACTTAGACCCGAATTTTTCATTTCCAACAAAAAACTTAACACATTATTAACATTACCCTCAAATACATTATAATTTTTGTTTTTACAAAAAATGAACCATCTCTTCACATGTGTATCATACTGATTCCAAGTTGCTACAGAACACGATTTTTCCATTACTTCACAAATGGATGGATCGACTTCCATTTGCTGAAGCGACTTCCGCATAAAACTGCGACCATCAAGGTTATCTGGGTACTCAAGTAGTGGGGTCTGCCAGAAATTCCATCAAACAGTAAATTAGGACATGATTCAAAACATAATATTTCAGAATCGATTAAACTCCTGTGTAGCAGAGGACTTCTCGTCAGGAAGCCATGACACATATTTTACACACTGTGCTGTACGTCGGGAAGCAAAAAGGTCAACAGCTGGCCTTCCTAATGCTTTTACAATTTGTATAAAGAATTTCCTATTTAATTTAAATTCCGACGAGTCTTCGCTTTCTTTCTGCCTAGAAAGTGCATCGGCAATTACGTTGGCAGACGTAGATATATATGACGCTCTCAACAAGCACTGTTTGCTTTCGCAAAATTGCCATATTTCTTTTGCTATTTTATGTGAGCTGGTAGACCTACAACCTCCAAATTTATTAATATAGCAGATAGCCGTCGTATTATCAATTTTCAATAAGATTGAAAGATAGTTAGTTACAACAAATTCCTTTAGACCATTCATTGCGGCTAGAAGTTCTAACTCGTTAATGTGAAATGTTTTTTCATATTCATTCCAGCAACCACTGACTTTTCTACCTTCAGAGAAAGCTCCCCAGCCAGTGAGCGAAGCATCAGTGCAAATAACTAAATCGATTTTATCACTCGAAATCATTTTGGAGTAATTAGTGCTACTACTTATCCACCACCGAATGTCATTACGAGCCTCTGTTGACAGTCTAATCACTGCTCTGTAGTCTCCATTATTTTTAACTAGACCAAAGTTCTTTTCACTTTCTAGCTGCCTTACATACACTTGTCCATACTGCACAGCCGGACATACTGATACTAATGTTCCAATCAATTCTGCTAACTTTTGCAAAGTAGTAAATTCTTCTTTCAACAGCTGGTTACATTTCGAGAATACACCTTGCATCTTTTTATCTGGTAAATGCAATTGCATCTCAACAGAGTCTAAAATGAAACCTAAATAACTGACTGTTTGCGCTGGGGAACATTGACTTTTTGCCTCATTAATATTTAGGCCTAATTTACGATATAATTCTTTCACATACATTACTGTATTTTCGCAACTTACACTAGTCCTATCTATTAGAAGAAAGTCATCAAGGTACATGACACAGTGCTTCCCCATAGCTCTGATGTGCTTTAGCACGGGGCGCATTAACTTTGTATATAACCGTGGAGCAATATTCAAACCAAAAGGTATGCATGTATACTTGTATAAAATTCCACGCCACCTAAACTTCAGATACTTCTGATGGCCACCGAACACAGGGATGGCATGATACGCTTCTGACTGATCAATTACTGCCATGTAGCAGTTTTTAAACATTAAGCTTGTAGCCACTCGAATATCCTCCATTTTAAAATGCTTTGCTTCCACAAAGAGATTTAAATATTTTAAATTAATAACTAGTCTGTGGGAACCGTCCGATTTAGGAACTACAAAAACTCTTGAAATAAACTGATTATCCTCCTCCTCACACCTAATTACAGCCTCTGTTGCTAGTAGCTTACACACACAAGTATCAATGGCTTGCATATCAGATTCCGACATAGATAGTACTTTAGGCTCTTCACTTTGTACAGGTAATTTAGCGAAAGGTATACGAAAGCCTTTCAGGGCATTTAGAATAAATTTATCATCGGTTATCTTTAACCATTCCTTAATGTACAGTGATAATCTACCAGCTTTATGTTGTACCTCAATTAGATTTATTTCCTGTTGCCTGGAAACCGTGGGTAGTTGTATGACCTGAAATCCTTCTCCGTTCGAGTTTCCCCCCGTGAGCGGAAGTCTGGCTTCCCCCGAAAGTTCCAGCTCCCTCGTCTCTGGGGTAGGAGTGGGGAGCGTTGATAGTTTAAAGAAGTTGCTGCTCTAGGACTGGGGTATGGCTTATACCGATTAGGTGCGCGAGCTGTCTGTCTCATCATTGAAGAGGATGTCTTGGCTTGTTTGAGCAATTCAGACAAATCATCTCCAAATAGATACTCGGAAGGTCCCACTTGCTTTGTACATATCCCATGAAATTCTGTACTGATGTGGCGTTTTACACTCACTCTTCGCTTAGAATTCACTTCCTGAAGTTGATTGCCAAGTAAATTTGCTCCATTTATTGCATATTGCATGATTTGTTTCATAACTGGCTTAGCAATTGATGTAGAGTTTTCCGCGACAACATTAGCAATGTTGCTTAAACTGACAATCCCATTAACAATGGACGCTTGAATTTGCTGCATTTTTAAATCCTCAATTTTTGCGTGGGGCGGTAGTAAGGACCAGATTTCACTATTCATTTTCGCAGCTCTGATCTCTTTGCAGTTTTCTGGAACTAGCAACTCTTGTCTTAATTTACCAATTGTTTCTTTCGATAGCGGTCTGTTTACAGTTTTAAGGAACCCTTGAGCGACGTTTGGTAGAATAGCGGCGCTAAATTCACTTGAACTCTCCACGTCGGCTAATAAACATTCAACTTCTGCATCTTCGTGCTTGTCATGATCTATATCAATCAACATAAAAATAACGCTAATAAGGCAGACTGTAATTAACAATGCAAACTGCTGTTTGCACATTGAATCTCGGCAATGTTAAATTTACCATTGTTAAAACTCAAATTATCTGGTTCACTTTGGCTTCCAAACTGATCTCCCATGAGATCTTGCAGACCTATGTCTTGTTCCGTATTCGAAACTGTCGAAAGTGGCGGTTGCACCACTGCTTCTTGTGCCACATTTGCGCGGTCCACCCTGCTCGCTAATTCTTTCATAAGTAAAGGCATCGACTGAAGACTTTTCAAAACTTCCGTATTTGAACACACTGCAGCCTGAAGCTGTTTAAAATTTTCGCTTTCCTCCATGGCCCTGTGTATTTAACATTTATAATTTACAAACAATTCCTGAAATATTCAGTAAAATCCTCATCGAGGTCATAAGTACTGAAAAAATATGACAAAAGTGATTACTGTAGATCACTTCCCATTCCTCAGAGAGGAGCTACGGGGTCAAATAACTAACATTCAAACTTACACCGAAGAGCCTGGTGGCTCATCCCCCATGTCACAATACGCGTAAACTGGTACTTAGTAATTAAACTAAACAACACTCCAATTACCTAATAACCACTTTAACCACTTTATAATACTCGTTAATCTCCGTTTGTAACAATTATAAAATAAAAATTATTCTATTCCCATGATCGTCTTGATAGTACCGTCTCCCTTGCTATAAGAATCGACAATGAGGATTTGGTTGGCGGTTCGTGGCTACTTATGCTCCTGGTTGTACGTGTTGGTACTTGTTTGGTTGCTTTACGCACAAAATTGTTT
>JAHZND010003940.1:0-13306 GCA_027744115.1 Acrocyrtus sp. NNG-2020 | reverse complement strand
ATTTAGTACTTAAGCAAGTAAACCTATTTTAGAAAACACTTTTTATATTTAGTACTTAAGCAAGTAAACCTATTTTAGAAAACACTTTTTATATTTAGTACTTAAGCAAGTAAACGTATTTAAAAAAAACTTTTATACTTTGTAGCTAAGCAAGTAAACCTATGTTAGAAAAAGAGGTTATATTTTGTAGCTAAGCAAGTTAACCAAATTTGAAAAACACTTTTATACTTTGTAGCAGGTAAAGCTATTAAAAAAACTTGTATTCTGCAGCTAAGCAAGTAAATGAATTTTGAGAAAAAAATTATACTTTGTGGCTAAGCAAGTAAACCCTTTTTGGAAAAATTTATATTTTGTGGCTAAGCAAGTAAACCCTTTTTGGAAAAATTTATATTTTGTAGCTAAGCAAGTAAATCTAATTTGAAAAACACTTTTATATTTTTTTGCTAAGCAAGTAAACCTAATTTGAAAAACACTTTTATATTTTGTTTCTAAGCAAGTAAACCTAATTTGGAAAAAAAGCTTTATATTTTGAATTGAACTGTATTTATATTATGAATGTATCAAGATGCACACGTTTGTTAGATTATTTTAATAATGGATACACTATAAATACATACTCATATTCTTTAAACCGAACTAAAGTCAAATCCGGTCTTTCCTCTACGTCAGGGATACATGACGTTCTTATTATATGCCAAGGACTGTCTTTGAATTCGGTCAAGAATTCGTCAGTAGTCAAACGAAAATACCAATAAGTACCCCACTTATTGCACTTAATTATATAGATTTGTAGTTTGTTCAAAGCTTCTACAACTTCCAGGTATTCCTTCTCGGTCTTTGCAAATAAATGTTTGGTAATATCAAAAGGATCCATTTTTAAAAGCCTGGATAATAATATTTTAACGATTTAATAGACTTTTAAAAAAATTAAAAGAATAAGCAGTGTTTCAAACCACAATTTCAAATATGAGATTTGCAAAACAAGACTACAATGGCAGATGATGTTAAACTACTATTCTTGTAGGTATGCTATGCTCATTTACTCCAGTTCCGTTTTCGCATAAAGCTCATGTCCACTCATCCTCATCCTCATCCAATCATCCTCACGGTCAAGGTTAGTTCGCCAGTGCTACACGGTACGTCATGGTCATTGTATCAGCAAGCATACAGCTTACACAGACAGCCTGGCGCTGCTGCTACGTCATCGTCTTGTCCACATTTTTATGTGCAAAAAAAGCATAGCCTATGGCCTAGCTTGTACCTACCTAACTGATTTGAGAGTACTTTACTTGGAGGTAAACACAGAAATCAAAGACAAGTGCACCGCGCATTTTGGCCCGGTTTGAATTTTGAATGAAATTTCTCCAGTGCAGATTTTGTTTACATTTACAGAAAGAGTTAAGGTGGATAACAATGCACAAATGAGAAAAGCTGTCAATATTTTTTTTTTACCTTTTTCCAATCATCTTCCTCTGGACTGTAGTCACCGTCGTCTTCCTCTTCGTCATCTTCACTTTGTGGTCGAGAACCTGCTGCAAACAAGGTTTCGTGGTTAAAAATGAAAGTGAATGCCGCATATCATAATATGATATCATCATGTAAGAATGAATTTGAATTTTGAGAGAAATAATCATACATCTTAACTGTCTAGCGCCAACGCCAGAGCCGGGATGATCTTTATATAGTTCACTTAAAAGACTTTGCGGATGACCTCGCTCTTCTTCAACGAACTCTTCTTCATCTTCTTCAAAAGGCTCATGGTTCAGATCTTCGCGATTCTCGGGAACTTCTTCTTCTTCTGCTGTATTGGAGGTAGTGTTGTTGGTGCCGCTTTCCTCATCGTTGGCCCCTGTTTCTGGAGTTTCGTCCTATAGATAAATTGATTTATTTCGATGAAGTTAAAATTCGACAAAATTTATGGTATGAAAGTTTAACCCATGGAACACTATTTTTGTAAAGCGAGAGGAGAGAGACTTATTCCGTTTAAATGTACATACATGCGATAATAATAATTAAATGTAGTCGTTAGTTTTAAGCGCAAACAATTTTTTAACAAGTTGCAGGTTGCAGCCGCAGTAAGGAAACGTTCCAAATTATCCCACTTAAGAAACTACCAAACTACTATGAAGAATTTTAGCTCTTCTTACTGTGATACCAAGAATGTAAATTGAATTTTACCATTTCTTCGCTTTTCTGTATTGCAGTATCTTCATCGACG
Organism: Acrocyrtus sp. NNG-2020; assembly: GCA_027744115.1. Classification (NCBI taxonomy): domain Eukaryota; kingdom Metazoa; phylum Arthropoda; class Collembola; order Entomobryomorpha; family Entomobryidae; genus Acrocyrtus; species Acrocyrtus sp. NNG-2020. The sequence continues at coordinate 11,088 of JAHZND010003940.1, read as the reverse complement.
AGCCTTGGAGCTCTGGACAATGGAACATTTGCGTCGTCTTCATTTTTCTAGCAGATGTTTTAAAAAAACACGGTTAAAGTCCCTGAGTCAGTTTGTCTTTTATCCCCCTAAATCACCCCAACTTTTTCACATTCACATTACGCTTATGTATATAGTAGTATGTATGAAGACTATTGTTTAAGAGGAATTACTTTTTCCCGTCTATTTGATTGTCTTTGCTTAATTGCTTCCAAAAACTAGTTGCACTTTGCACTATTGTTGTTGCCTATAGTAATATGCTTCCTTAAATAGACACATAAATTACTTACATTTTCTGTTTCCACGGTTGTTTCATTTTCATTGTCATTTTCTTCATCTGAAGCTTCCCCGGCACTTCCTCCTTCTCCCTCTCCGTCTCCGTCTCCATCTCCCTCTCCTTCTCCCTCCCCCTCCCCCTCATTGTCGTTGTACCCATACATAGCTAGTAAGGCCTCTAGCGGCATATCTTTTTCCTACAATGCGAAGACAAAGTATTTTTTAAATTTTTAAAATCGTTAACCCCGTGATGCTTCTTACTTTAAAAAATAATTATTAACCTTTTCTAAATTTGATCCCCTGGACTACCAGGTTCCGTCCCACCACTCTATATCAGGAAATAGATAAAGTGGCTTAAATTTCCCATCTTACGTCATATCACATCACTTGAACAGAAGTGTGAAAAAATTACCTCATCCATGTTTTGTACTTTCTCCATCACGATATTTAATTATATAGTGAACACCTCAGGTGTAAAAATGTGTAAAGTGAAGTGATAGATTATAGATTTTATAGGCTTCCGGTGTGTATTGTGTTTGGTTTATAAAATTATTGCTAATCAATATGTAAGGTAGATGCGTCTGTACTACTTAGGCTTAAATGTACTCTGCAGAGATATTACTTTCACCTCTCCCTTTTAACCCCCTCCTCCAACTTTTAGAAGCTATACCTTCCCTTTTTAATTTCCCAGTGAAAACACTTGCAGTGACCACTAAAAAGTGTTAAGTATCCAAATGGAGTAAACCTACGCAAATCCCATTTACATGCCATACCCATACCACTAGTCACGAAAAAACTATTTTGAAACTAAAACTGGCGAGTTTTTTTTCTACAGAAATTTCTACAGAAATTTACCTTCACTTACATTTCCCTTCCAATTTAGTCTAAAACCTATATTTCGCCATAAAGGAAGAAGCTAACGAAGCAAGAAACTTCTTTCTATATATTGTATCTCTGAAAACTTCAAAAATGAAAGAAAGTGCTCTTGAATTTTATTGTTTACTTCTCAGTCACATTTTACTATTATTAAATTTAAAATGGTATTAGTTAACATGTAGCGGTGAGTGAGCAGCAGGAGCAGATGCTCAAATTGAGTAATGTAGAGTGCAACATAATCAGTTCCTTCCTATAACTTTTTTTCAAATCAATCCAACCCTACAAGTGTATAAAAAATACTGACTGTCAGACTGAAATCATTCAAATAAACTCACGCACATATTTTATAGTAGTGGAACATGATCACATACATTTTAGAGCTGAACACTTTTTTTTTCATTTTACCCATCCTACAGTGTTTCGTCTGCTCAATACAATTTTCATTCTCGTCTACATTTTTTTACAGCCAAATAAGCATAATATTATTGTAAACAAAGTAGTGTATGTGCGAGCTTGGAAAGGGCTTTCCCTAATTGTATATCGACCAGTACGAACGTTCACAGTGTTAATACAGCAGACAGGAAAACCCATCCCCTCTTTCTTGTTGAGTACCTTTCTGTGCTTACAACCCTATCAAAAGGTAAATCATATTATCGTATATTTACTATGGTAGAGCCAAACATTGTACCACTATGTCAGCTTTCACTATTGTAATAAGAGCTTCACTTTTTATGCGAGGGATTTTTATTGCAAAATTACGCGTACGCGTTGCGTGGCTTTCGCACTTAGATTATCACAGGCAAAGCAGCGTGCAGAAAACTACTGCGACAAAATTTGAGAGGAAGGATGTAAATATATAGAACGTAAACCAAAGGTAGTTTATAGTTTATAGTTTACCTTTAACAACTGGAATTAGTTAAGAAGTGTAGTAGTATGATGTAACAATGAAATGTAATGCAAACAAGCACAGCGGAAAAAACGCAAGTGTAAAATGTATGGGCTAAGTAATGCGACCAAATGCACTATACTATTGTAGATAAATTTCTAATTGTAATAAGGATTTCTAATTTAAGTAATTATAAGTTAAACCAAAGGTAGTTTATATTTACCTTTAACAACTGGAATTAGTTAAGAAGTGTAGTAGTATGATGTAACAATGAAATGTAATGCAACAAGCACAACAGAAAAAACGCAAGTGTAAAGTGTATGGGCTAAGTAACGCGACCAAATGCATTATACTATTGTAGATAAATTTCTAATTGTAATAAGGATTTCTAATTTAAGTAATTATAAGGGATGGTAGAGCACCCTGAATACTAGTGCAATACTATTTAGAAAGCGTAATACTCCAAACTTTACGAGATTACAATTACATACTACTAGAATGTATTGTCTTTCCTTTAAAAGAGATTACTTTTTTTTAGCGTTTGAGTATCCTAGCAGTAAAATAATTCTACAAATGATTCTGCTGCATTCCAGCTATTGATGGGGTGTGTAGGTGCGAATGCAAACCCTATTAAGGAGAGCATGATTTTATGTGACTACTCACATGTGCGTTCTGCGTGTATAAAATTGTTAAGCATAATAATATTATAACGAGTGCCCTCAGATGAGCCACAAAACGCTCAGACTTATTCACAATCACTCACTCTTATAATCGTTTAAGAAAGTAGAAACCATGCATTCAGTGCATACCTAATATATTTTTTTTACATTGAAAGAGGTATGAATTCTCATCTTGCCCCATCTCTTATTTATTTCAGGAATTCTTGGTTTTGTCATTTGAAAAGCCGTAATACGTTTAGATGAATCAAGACAAAGCAAGGCCATGGTATTGTGCAAAATTATTTTGAAATTGCTAAATGTTAACTACAGTGTGGCTTACCTGTAAATGGTAAAGGTTAGGTGGTGCATTTTATTTGCAAATAACTTTGATTTAATAAAGCACCCCTGATTTTTTAAGTTAACATGCCCTAGTTACTAATGTACAGTGGGAACTTGGAGAACAGTAGCATTCTGTTTTTAAGGATGAGGTAAAGAGTAAAAGCACGTTTTCTTACCGCATCAAGTCGTCTCTCCTCTTCTTCAGCATGACTGGACGTATTTTCGCTTTTATTAACTTGTATCTGCTGCAGACTCTCATTTGTCTTTGATGTGGCGGCAGTCTCACTTTCACTTTGAGCTCCAGTGGGGGGATTATCCAAAGACGTAACATTCTCGCCATCGTTAACTAGCTGTGGTCGAAAATCGCATGGCATACCGCATCGGCTTAGATATCGACGAGTTACACCGCTTTGCTGGAACATTCTCCTGATGATTTCGTTCTGATCATTAGTTCCTTCACCTTCCATCACCTCCTCGGGTAGCATGCGGAGATTCGGTGGTATCCAGAGGCACATCTCTATAAATTGTCTAGAGTCTAATGCTGAACAATAATATAAAAAATTGTTTCATTTATTACTCACTGTCTGAATAAAAAATATTTTTTAAAAAACCAGAAACTTACTAGCAAGTGGATTGTGTGTAGGCGGCGGGAAAGCGAGGAGACCACATGGGTCAAATAGATTTCTGGACATTATGTCAACTTTTACTGTTTAAAAAATTTGTAGCTACTCAACTGAACTAATGTGCTTTTATGTGAGAAGGCTGTTTTGTTTTTATCAACACGTACTTGTAATGTATTTGGTTGACAGTTTTGTCGAAGTAAAAAAGCATTTCTCTCTCACTCATTACACATACCTATGCCACACATGAAGGACACAACGATGCAAGCACCAATTTGCCAACTGTGTGGTGTGTAGTAATCTTAAGATGTTGAAAGCGTTTCAATATATATAGAAGGGTATCGTACGTCTTGGCTTGTCTTTGTTATTTTTGGTTGTTGATTTAACTTTTAAGTAGGATTTTAAGTTTTCATACGTTAATTGCATCATCCATTTGCAAGATTTAAAACAACCGCTTGCATTCTAGCACACTTTGGAAACCAAGTTCCCCCTCAGGAAGATCTTACACTTGCTACAGCCTAAAGTATGTTTCACCCAATGCATAAATGTCCCCCATGTTGTGCCCCTGTTGCTTCATTTAAATGTGAACATCACAGAATCGTGCACATCTTCTTTTACTAAAGTATTACGCATTATTACACTTTATCACTATTGTTGGTCTTCCAGACATTCTAGAAACTTGTTTAGATTAGATTTGACCATGAAAAATATAAGAATCAGCAAATTTTCAGCGAGAAAATAGACAATGCGTCTAGATCCAGATTCACCGAATACGACGGTCCTCCACCGTTGTTGAATGCTAAAAATCGGTTTTAAGTTAGAAGATGAAGAGAGCCCCCTGTGTTCTCCAGCCTTACGTAACCGGAATCATATACTGGGCTAGGTTTTTTTGGTTGCGAAAGAAAAGCTGGATAGCGCTGCCGATATCAAACTAGCTAGTCAACCTTTCACTCTATTCGCAAATCAAACGAACAGTACAGTGATAATTACCAATTCACAAAAGTGTCATACAGGTAGCGAGTTATACAATGAAACTTACTGTGTCTGTACAATTACACAGTACGAAAGTACGATGTAAAGAAAACGGACAATGCAATCGTTGATATACAAGTAATAATGGTAATAATAATTTAATAAGTTTCTTAGGTGGCAATCTTTTGAAGGTGAAATCTTCCCGAAAATGGAGCTGCCCATGCATTTTTCTTTCATAGACGTCATGAATGGATACTGCAATGCAATGACTGGTATAAATTAGATTATACGGATATCTAATTTGCAACTTATGTATAACAGTCAACTGGAATGTATAATGGAACCAACTTCTCAATTTCGTGAACAAAGTTGTCCAGTATGTTCCAATTTCGTGTTATCGCTTGGACGTCTCAAAATAGGAAAACACGACGTCAGTTACATTTTTGCAAAGCGACAGACATGCAGATGTGCATCACATAGCATTTTTTGGCTATATGTCCTCAATTATGTCTGTCTATGCATAATAGGTTACTGACTTCAATTTTCGGCGGCTATATAACCATAGAATGACATGAAATTAAATCGCTTAAAACATACGTGCTGTGTAACCATGAAAGCAATGAAATGAAAATATAGCACGTGTTTGATGGATAGACAGTGCTATATTGTACCTTGACAGCATTTTCTGAAAATTCATCGCAGCTGCAGAATTTTAAAATAGTATTAGCGTCTAATCTTTCATTTTATGCTGATCTTTTATCTTAAGGATTTTCAGGCAGTGTTCTTTGTTCTCAATATAATTGATTGGACTATGTATTCGGTTTTTATAAAGGTATTTAAATAAAACTTTGCTTTTAGTTTTGCATATGAGTTATCATACGCATATCATCTGCATCACATGTATATAGAAAAATGGCAGGAAATGATGTTTTATAAGTCTTTCAGATCGCAACGAATGATTGCGCTAAAAATTAGTAAACGTAAACCGTGTCTTCCTGTAAAATCACTTTTTTAAAATGTTTTACCGATTTCAAATAAAAATGTGCATAATTCAGTTTGACCATTATATTCTATAAATGTAAGACACGTTCTTCAATTCCAGAAAGGATTATGGAGTCTACTAAAGCTAGCTGCTAGGTTGGAGTTAGCCTATCTGTGAAAGCTCAATGTACAATGTAGTAAAACGTGCCAGTTGGAGGTTTGAGCATAATGCACCTTCGTGCTAGTATGCTTCTTTCATGCTAATTAAATTGTCGTAGCAGCTCTTTGGCTTCCAGTTTTGCTCACTGGGCAGCTTCAGCCACCTCTTGCTTTTAATTAGTCACATTTGACAGTCGAGCATTCCTATATTTTACGTGCTCCTTTCTCATATATATTCCATTTTCACCGATAAGACTTGTTTTTGCGTCTCGTGATGAATATGGGGAATCCAGTATTTAATATTATCGCAAAATTTGTTGTAAAAACTGTAATTGGCCAGATTCAAAGTATTATATCTGCATACCCTTTGGCCAGATTTGAGTGGAGAGTATCTCGGAATACCATGAATTTTGAGAAAATCCTGTGCCATCAACAACTTAATGAGTAGCGGACTGACAGTGGACCAGACCAGAAAGCCTCATATAGCAGCTCCATATTCATCCATCGGCAACGTGAAGATGTGAACTGTAGACTGGCTATCAATCCTGTCTGATACGATAACTTAAACTGAGTCAGACGTCAGGCTAGTGCTGCTATGATAACTGCTAATAATATCCGTCAGAATCAGTCGGCACTATGCATTCATTGAATGGGACGGGGGCATAGTTCAATCCACGTTCCATTTTCACCAGAATACCTGACACTACTAATGATGGCACACATCAAAGAATATTCCATCTAACTGCGAACCACACCATCATCTAACTTTTGGAATGCATCTTATGAAACAAAGATGAAGACTACGTAACAGTCATGTAACAGCCGCGCAACGCCTATCTAAATCTAAAGCCTTCGGCAAAAGCACTATTACACGGACTATTTGAAGCAGTGTTCTCCTACTCAGATCGTACATTGAAAGTATGGTCAGTAATGTTGGCGAGCAAGGAAAACAACTGAATATAATATGGGTATTCATATACATTACGTTATTACTGGGCGACGATGATTCTCAATGATCTGGTTGCAAAAACAGCACACGCAAACGACTCATCCTCTTCATCACATTTTTTTATAATCATTCTGAACTCACGTTCTACCCAGTAAGTTCTCTCCATGAGCTCATTTTTGCAGAGTTACACAACCATAGTGTATCTCCTTATGGTTAACTTGCAGTTCCATGAACAAGTTTTATTCACTTGCTATTTTGGCTGATAGCTCTATTTTTCTTTTACGTAACGCACCTAACGTAATTAAGCCTAAGAAGTCTTTATACTGGCTTGGACAAGGAATAATGCACTGCTGCTGCAAGCGTACATTTGTATGCATGTGTAAGAGCCGTACCTAAAAAAGGATGGAGACTGTGTGAATGTAACAGGCTTTTTTTTCTAATAAGATGAGAGGTTACGTAAGTTAGATAATCGTCATCTCCAAGTCTTACGGACACCATTCATCACTCAGACTATTTTGATCACCTTCAGCAGAGATTCAGTGCAAGTTCAGAGCTTAGGTGTAGAGATGATTTTATCTGTTGTCTTTGGAAATTTGGAATATTAGCCGTGACTAGCTCTCCGTTTTTTTGTTGCTGGAGAAGTGAATTCATTTTTTTTTCAAGTGCTCTGATAAAGGACTCTAAAGGGGAGAACGGAAGCTTTCATAGTAGCTACTTTGTTCTGTTGTATACCTACATTATACACTTCTCAAGTCGGTTGTCCAGTGCGGTGAAATGGAATTTGCAGCGTATAAGTCATATATAGTAAACAGTCTAGTGATCGGGAACGTGCAGAGAACATGAATATGCCGTCATCATAGCCGCCACAGCGAAAACAAAAATAGTGCAAATGTTATGTACTCAGTTGTATGCTTTATTACAAGTAGTGGTAGTAAAATATAATTTTTTAAAGATTTACTTTCTCTTCGCTGATTGGTAATTGTGATAATTGTCCCTGTGTTTCAGAGCATTGACATCGCGCATCATTTGTGAAGTTGCTATTATTGCGAATAGTAGGAATAGTAGTACTCTTGAACTGTTTGCCTAAAAGAGTGTAGTTGTGGAATGTGCTACGAGGAAAAACTTTACATGCACGTCATCAGAAGTTTTTGCAGCAAGAAAAGACATTTGGAAGTATTGGTAAGTTACGAGAAACGCATTTGTTGAGTTTGAATGTCATTCTTGCTCTGAAGTTGCATTAAAATTTATTTGAGTTCGGAATGTGAAAATGTCTATGGGGGAACTTATTGGGAGAAACCCGATAAAATATGTAACATTTTGAGTATTCGCTGCGACAGGAGAATTGTATCAATATTTCTGTTTCGGAAGCGCAGTATCGCAGATATGGACTGTCACCTGTCACTTTACGATTATAAAACTGGTACGGTCCAATGCTAGAGCATTACAGCACAAACTAACGAGCCATAATGCATAACAGGGAAAGGGCTGGTTAACGTAACTACTTGAAATGGCTGTTGAAGGTTTTCAATTGTCAGTATTTTTCAAGTTTGTTTATATCATATCAGAATCCTGAATATTCAGCAAGAAAGCCTGAAAGCAATTACGACTGATTGTAGCTAGTAAAGAGAAACTAGAATGTACAGGATAATTCAATTTTTACAAGCTGGAAGAGCTATAGCATTCTCTGCATTTTTCGAGGGATATAAAATCACCTTTGTTGTAATTATTTGAGCTTCTTGCCTTGCGGTCCAGCTTGAGCTTGTATAGGACTTGAGCTTGAGCTGTTTCATAACCTCATTTTTTTACTATATGAAAGCTGGATGAAACTAGAACTTAGCATTATTACATCTGAAAAGCTTTGGTTCCGTTGTTTTCATGTATGGAAGATAAAAAAAGGAGTGAACTTTACACATTAAGTTATGTGTTTATATAAACGGTAAAATGGGAAATGTGGCTTGTTATTCCATAAAAGTGCTCCAACTTATAAACTAGCTTTTCTTCGTCAAGGACTCTCGGTTGTGCAAGCAGTTTGTTCTGTTTGGTTATGAAATGCAAGGGTTTTATTTTCTCGTCTCAAGCCATTCCTAAACGCTGAGCAAACAGGGAATATAAATGCTTATATGTATATTACGCAAGGTGGACGCGTGAACCATAGGTCAGTTTTAATCTGTCGCTAAAATACTCAATTCATAACAATTTCTTGTAGCACTAAGTATGTAATTAGTGATAACGATAGTCACCTTGATAGAAGTGACCTGGAAATCATATATTTTTGCATCTCCATGCATTCTCAGACAGTAACCTGGAACGGTATTGCTCTTCTGTGTAAGTACACTCATACAGATTTTTTTTGAGCATCCCCTTTAGTACTTGAGCTGGACGTGGACGGATCACACGACGTAAAATTACATGTGATTCTATACAATGAGCACTGTTATAACGAGCAATTAGATGAATGCTGTATTTAACCTTTCCAGGCATAAAAAAAATGTTTAACTTGGATGATGAAAATCAGTTTTTGTGCTTATCTGAGCGGTGTTACGTATAAATGGTTTTAGGATTTGGTTATACAACTTGACCTCCAGGAGGGAATGAGAGGTAAGGCAGGGGTATAAAGCATCCAGCATGTAGTATAATAACTAGTGAAATTGTCATTGTGTTCATTAAAGCTGAACGAAAGTGTGCTTGTGTAGGTGCTACTCTGTATTAAATCGATGTTACGCAACAGGATTCTCTGTAACGTAACAAACTAGGCACTTACATATTTTTGTGCCGCACTTACGGCTTACCGACTCACCATTTCCAAAGCAGGCAGCCGACAGCGATGTTTTCATGTATGCACACGCCTTTTGGCTGCCTTCAGTAAAAAAAAGTGGAACGAGAGTAAAGCGTAGAGTTACGTATAATGTTATGATGATATGGCTATATGTGTATATCTGCAAGTTTAACGATATGTGGTAACGAAGAGCTACGATTGTAGAAGAAATAGCGAGTACATGGATAGATTGAGCATACTGTTTCTATTTAGTTGCATAAATTACAGTGTGTAAACACTGGTCATGTGGCAATGGAGGAAAAAGGCAAAATCTCTGGATGGGAAAGTCAAAGAGATTGCTTTTTAGAAATAAATGATTATCAGAGGTTCAATTTATTGCGTTCTTTGTAAGCTGAGAGAGTAGCTCAGGTAACAGATGAATCAGTTCTTTGTGTTTGGGCATATAGCGGGGATAATAGTTTGCGTAACTTTCTGCATCCGTTTCCAGTACTATGTAGGATACAACTCCCACTACACTCGAACTCTCTTTGGTTGCTCCCACAATTGTTTGTAGCAATGATAGAGCTTCAGCCTCAGCTCCACTTTGTTGTATCTCATTTCTCATATGACTCATTTCTGTGTTTCTGTTTGATAATCGGCTTTATTGGAATACCTACTTGATAAATGATAAGACATGTGTTTACGCAACTCTCAGCTCAGCTTTCATATTCACAAGCCCTTTCAAATCTAAAGTTTCATAAATGATATCTGCTGGCATAACAGACAGGTAAGAGCTGAACAAGTAGATATGTGATGCAATCAAACATAATACGACCCTCATCCAAAATATTTTTAACTTGCGTAAGACATATTGTTATCGAGAAATTTAAAGGTGAATACTTACTGATAAATGATATTGCTATTAATGATATATTTTGTTACGAAATAGTTGTTGATATTTCAAGCTGAAACATTGTGAATAGTTTGCATTGTCCCAAAAATGAAGTTTTGTGAAAACAGCTAGAAAGTTCTCTTGCTGTTGACATGAAATGGAGAATTAATTAGATTGCATTTTGTAAAATGTGAAATCCTACTTTTGTCATCGCCCTTCCAGGCATCTCTAGTAAGCAAATAAAAGCACAGGAAGGGGGCACGTGTTGTGAATGCTTAATTCTGACTTCAAAAGAAAACTCAACTTTCCCCAAATCTTGTTTCTATATTACTTGTAGTAATTTATTTCTGTAGCTTTTAGTAGAGTTGCTCAATTTATATTTCAATTTCTCAATTCATCAAGCTATAGCATTTCCTATGCTCTTTCTGTTTATCTGCTGGAAAGTCAGCACAGAACGATTTTTTTCTTTTTTATTACACCGTCACAGTTAACATTAAAATATCTGTTTCAGAAATCTGAAAGTATTGCAATTTAGCAAACCGTAATTTAGTTTAGTATGGAATACTTTTCCATACTTCCATCCTAGTTTGCCAATTCCATTCCCTTTTTACTGTTTCCTTCGTTCAACTTGAGCTTACCTAAATCTAATAGCGTGCAACGTGACCGGAAAGAGCATGCAGAGTTTGCCTGTTGTTCGTTACATAAA
>JAHZND010003939.1:0-14609 GCA_027744115.1 Acrocyrtus sp. NNG-2020 | reverse complement strand
TAAGCGATAAGCAAACAAATGAACTTAAACTGAAAAGTTTTTTTTTGTGTGCCCCCGTTCCCTTTCCTTTCTGGCTGTCTGGAGTGTGTGTCTTCAGCGCTTTTCAAGTACGGGCAGACAGAGGGAAAAGCCAAGGGAGTAGAAAAAAATGTATATGAGACGGAGACACAGCAAAGAGAAAAAAGGGAAAAGAGGAAGAAAAGAAAACGTTTTTTTGTTTTACTTTCTCAGTATTCAGCAACATAATTAATTGAGTCGGCTGGGAATAAACGTTGATACTACTATTTCCGGCGGAGCAAAAGAGAAAAAAAGGGAAAAGGGAAGGAAAGGACAGAGTCTCAGTAAAAAAAATTGTAATTGTGATGTGAAAGAGGGACTCGGGTGTATTCCTGAATACGAGCTCATTTTGCGGAATTTCAAATAATCTTTTTTGGAGACGTACCACACACACCAGACTCACTTTTAGAGAAATTCTGGCTGTGTGGAAGGGAAAAGGATGAAAATTACAAAGCATAAAATATATACTTCTACGGAGCGGAAAGTCGTTATGGCAGTGGATTATTATGAGAGCGTTTTGTATCCAGCACTTCTCCAGAGAAATAAAATATAATAATCGTGACTGAGCTTTTGAGTGCAGCATTGCACTGCACTGATAAATATTTCCAGCGTTTAGCCTCTTTCTTAGCTTCTCCCGTTGAATTTTCTACTTGAGCGGGGAAACTGAATGGAAAGGAGGAAAGTCCTCTCCAAAAGAAATCCTCTTTTGTTATGATGGTCTTTCTCAGGAATACATATTTTTTTATATCTGATCATATCAGAGGCATAAAAGATTACTGCAGTGAGGACGGAATTGTGGTATCGCTAAACTCGGAATTTATATTTTTTGGGACACAATTAGCCATGAAATTTGATGTTTCGTGGAAGCAATAACTTTTGTAACAGCTTGTCAGCTTGTCCCTGCAGTTTTGTGCACGTTTCATTTAAATACTTTTAATTTATCAGAGATTACCCGCATGTCTGCTTCTGAATAGTAAAAAATGTGTATAAAAAATATTAAGCTAACTTAATTTGAAACGGATATGAGAAAACTGTGATTTGTGACATTTCCCTGACAAGCTTTTTCAGTAAGCCGTCAAGATGCTTTTTAAAGGGGTAGCCTGCAACGCCATAATATTCTGATGAGAGGACTTGGAACATCCTCCATTCCTTTTATTTCCGCTGGCATTCTGTTATCAGCAGAAACTCATATTGCTTTCCTTTATTTCAACTCTCCTATTCATACTAAAAGCTGCACTTATCTTCGCACAGAAAAAGGATTGCAAAAAAAATCGTGGAGATATTAAAAGAAGAAAATTTCCTTTTTCTCACTTAATGAATTTTCACACGTGGTCTTTCCATCCTCTCGCCATCTTTATTGCTGCCAAGATGAAGCCGAAAAAGCATTTCCTTTTTTTCCAAATGGGTCCTTTCCATTTTTACTGCATCAAGCTGGTTCCGCTCTTCTCCACTCTCCACTTCTCAACTACCCTCTTTCGACTTCCTTCCTATGACATTCCATTACTACTTTGTGAACTGGAAACGGCGAAAAAGGAATTATTACTGTTAGAACAGGCCACTATCCCTAGAAAACTATACAGCCCCCCAAAAAAATCAATTCGTGGCACAAGGCCAAAAAATATTTTCCAGGTTTTCTCCTGCACCTCTTAATTCTCTTTCTTTTTCACTCCATTCACTCAACTTTTCCAGGAACGAATCGATATTCTCGTGATGGCCTCTTTTCCCTCCTATTGTTGCATTTTGTACAGTGATCCTCAGCTCCAATGACCCCACACTACTAAGAAAGACAACGTTTTTCGAGTTTCCTCCCAATTCCATACATACTACAACCCGCATTTCCCATCTCTCCTAATCTTCCAACATTTTCCTCGCCATCCACTCCTTTTTTTCAGACGGTTGATGTAACAGCACGAGAACAAATGTATCATTTGAATGCCAACCGGATAAGTTCCATGAAGGGAGTTCTTTAACATCCAGCACCGCCATAACGGAGCGTACTCCGTACTCCATCAGGAACATGAAGTGTACCAATAATGCTGTTAAATGTAACGACATAAGCTACCGGTAATATGTACCCGTGGCATGACGTCGCTTCTTCGCACTCCGCAGTGCAAAAGAAATTTTTTTAATGTGCAGAACAAATATATATATATATATTCCCTCCATTATTCCCTCCACTAAAAATATTCCCGTATAAAGGGCTCAAAAAAATGCGCCATTGCTCACTCATCCAGCACGATAAAGAGAAGTCCTCTTGCTGTATATAAACTTTATATGAAAATTTTTTGTGCAAAAATACCATCAGTTTTCTGTATGCCCTTTTTTTATGTATTTTCGGGAGAAGGCACGATCTTCATGAATCATCTTGATGATGATGGCTTCCCTTCCTATTTCATCGTAGCGCTCGGGATATTTCCTCATACTCTTTTTCCCTCTTCCTTCACTGGTGACTGTGGGAAAGGTAGTTAACCAGATACGGAAAAAGTACCTAGCGAGAAGTCCTCCTACCAAAATGGCACTGCAAAATATGGAAAGGCATCGACATGAGCGAGGAGTGTGCAGTTCCTTTTTTGTTATTTTTCGTGTTTGCTAAAAAAAGTAGCTCTCTCTCTCATCGTCAGTCTTTTTTTTCCTCTCTTCTTCTCCGGTGCACGTATTTAGGCCAAATCTGCCATCAAAGCCAAGGAAAGCATAAAAAAGGTATGGAAAAAGGGGCCATGCTTTTGTCTGTAGTTGACGCAGATGTTGGCGTAAAGTCTCCCGTTTTTTTGCCTGCTGAGAAATATATTTATAAAAAATACAAACTTTTTATGCACATTCTCAGCAGCACACAAAACTAGTCTTTTTCAAGATAATACTTTTTTTTTTGCTTTTCCCTTCTCTTTTTAGTGGGACTTTCACGGCTTGCTTGGTTAGTCCTTCTGCTCCTTTTATTTCCTGACACTGTTACTAGCTCGGCTTCCCTTAATCAGCATACCGAATAAAAATGTGTTCATTTTTTCCACAAAAGATATACTTAGGCATAGTCTTATGAGTAAGCTTTAGGCTCGCTTTTAAAAGGAGCAAGGAAGTGGTATTTTAGCAGTTTACTCTGCACTCTGCCCAAAATATTTTGGTGAGGGAGGATAAATCAGCCAGGTTGGTGGCTACAAAAAAAACAACTCAAGTTTTCCTTTCCAAGTTTATAGGTACAGTTGCAAAAGCTGGAGTAGTAGGCTTCCAGCTTGGTTGTGCAACTTTGTCTTTTGCGCTCCGCAGTCATTCCCTCAATTCCCGTTTTACTAAAAAAAAGAAATACGTTTTTCTTGTGGAATGTTTACCTGTACTTGAGTTCCACCTGTCGTTTAGTTGTGGATATAAAAGTCTATTTTTTCCTGTACTCTCTCGTAAGAAGGGAATTGGCTTTCCAAAGAGGAAATGGGCTACTAGTTCCGTCACTCATATCCAAGTTTGGGTACGCGGCGATGCAAATTGTCGAATAAATCATGATCTGATGAACGACATAAAACTGATAGAGTTGGAACACGGCAGGGAATAACGTGAAAGCCAAAGCCGGGTAGCGGCTCCTGAATGATGAGAGGTAGCAAACTCTTCTCTCATTTTTTTCCCTATGGAAATCCAGCTGGAATACCTTTTTCCAGTAATTACGGAACGAGTCGATTTAATTTATTTTTTGTGAGCTAGTGCTAGAAAGACATGCATGATGTTCAGCAGCTACCAAAAATAGAAAATTCCAAAACAACCATACCCAACCGCTCACTAGTTAGTCCCAGTTTGTTTTTTTCTTGTGTGTAGATAGTAGAAGGAAACCGCTGACTGGAGTCATAATTTATCCAGGAAAAAAAATTGTTTCCACTCAGACACAGCAGTTTTTTTTCTTCTTGAACAAGACCCACCACTGAAATTAATAAAGTGGGAGTTGGAAGGTCTCTCACAAAATCCATCATTTTTTTATATTCTCCCTCCTCAAACGAGAACTTTTTTTTCGTGCTGCCCGTAAAAATATGATAATGTTGGGATCTCATGCTGCCGTGCATTTAGCAAACTTCACCTGCTTGTCACAGTAGGAGAGTTTCCAGTATTAGGAAGGAATATACATTTCAGTTGCATTCCGAAATGATAATTGGATTACAGTCCAAAAAACCCTCACTGCTGACCTTCCTGTTAGACTCTGCCACCGAAAAAAATAAATAACTTAGCTAAGNCACTGCTGACCTTCCTGTTAGACTCTGCCACCGAAAAAAATAAATAACTTAGCTAAGCGAGCAAGGACTTCTCCCCATTTCCATGTAGGAGTGCAGCGAACGGACAAAAAAAAATGCTGTGCACTTTGCAGCTACTTCCTTGCGTCAGGGGAGTAATGTATTTTTTATCGGTGACTAGAAGCTCTACAATGCTCTGGGATTTTTTTTCCTTCACAAGAGCCCCTTTCTTATAAATTTCCTCGGGCCAATTTTTTTCCCCAACCATTTCCAATAAATTTTACCTTCTATTTTTAAAGAATGCTCGTTGTTGTGTGCAGCACTACAAATTCTTCCCGTCCCATTCTCGGAAATGCCAGCATTACTAATCCGATTCTGATTACATTTTTCCCCATCCTATAGTCCCTTCTTTCTTCAGCCAATTTGCAAGAGAAAAAAAAACTAGGGTAAACTTGTAACTTGCAAAAAGAAACTGGTGGGGTGCACTCACTAGGAAAATAAAGTATCTGGTGATGTTGCATCTTTACGTGTACGCTCCACTTTCTTTTCTTCGAGAGCCCACATGAAACGTTTCGCAGTAGTGTTGGAATTTTTGTGATGGCGTATCATGTGATTTCCTCGATATTCGGTGGGGCTTCTAGCCATTCTGGGTGCCTCCTTTTCAAAAGGATTACTATATGTAAAGAGGCGTTGTTGGATGGAGACAAAGGGAGTCAAATAAATAGATCTAGATTGATGATGTCGACATCTAATCATGATGAAAAAAGGAACTTTTTTTTTCTCTCTCGCTCCTTCTCCTTTCTTTTAACTCATGTCTTGTGTGATGTGTGTGAATGCGAGCGGGGAGAAGAATTGCTGAGTACAGAAAAAAAATTCTTTTTATGTTTTTTTGTCATCGGAACTGCCGATCTTGTATCTTTTCCCCTTCAATTCACTACTCCTACTATACATATATCCAGGAGTAGGGGCGATAGATAGTCATTTATTTTTCGGGCAAGGTTTTTACCCGTAACACACTCGGAAATATGTTTCCTCATTTGTTGGAGTACTTACTCCGGAGAAATGTAAGAGGAAAATATATACAAGTGGGGACGTGGGGAGAACAGAATAAAATTGTAATTTTCAAGCTTTCTACTTTATTCTCTTTGTTGGTAATAGCATTAAGCCTTTGATGTGAAAGGAATTTCGAGAGAGTACTTCAACCGAGGAAATTACTCTTTTTCACATACATAAAAACCAAAGTTCAATACTTCCTTAGCTCCGTAACTCCATCAATGCTAAAGCTGTGGGGACCTTCCTTATAAAGCACAGGTAGTTTTCCTCGTACACATTTACAAGTTATTTTCACGGGGCAAGGGAGTAATATCGCAAATCAAGTTTTTGCTACAGGCAAAACCCGCCACTTGAAAAGTTGCAATTTGGGAAATATATAGTTTTTCTCACTGACTTTGAAGAGAATGCCTCTAATAAATGCAAACTGTATTATTATGCATGGATTTCTCTCGGAAGATGGTCTCGGATCAAATGTCCTTTTACTCCGTCATCCGTGCTACTCGCCCGCCCACCATTTATTTTATCCTTGTGGAGGTTATACCTTTTCTCTTTTTTTCTCTTCAAAATTTTATTTTTTGAAGAGGTGCTATATACAGCTCTGCATTCGCCAGTTACTCACGCGCTTTATGTCCTTTAGTGACCCACATGAGATCCTCTGAGTGCGTTTTTTGTTGACGGTGCAGTGTTTCTGTGTTCGCCACCACCCCGAAATAGCTTTGTTGTCGGGAAAAAAATTTGAGCGAAGTAGCACGGAATGGGAAAAGAGGAAAATGCCGAAAGGAAAACTGCCACTACATCCACTCCCATATTTGCCCTATGTCAGCACATTCACCGAAACCATTTAATGTCGACAACAACAAGCAAATCTCATCAAACTTTTTCTTTGCAGAAAGGAAAAGAAAGTTTCTTTTTTGCTTTGCGCTTTGCGAGGTTCCATTCAACTAACGAAAAGTTTGTCTTTATTTCCTCGTGCCCTTCTCCTAACACTGTTATTGTCCAGTGATAATGGAAGTTTTAATCTCGTCAGTGATTTGAAACGCTCTGTTTGTCACGGGTAGAGACAAAAAAGTATATAAAAGGGAGCAGTTACCGGAGCAAGGAGAGAAGAAGAAAAAGTTTGGAAATAAAAAGAGGAAATTTTTTTTTGTGCCGGGATCCTTTCCGTACTAGTGAGCAAATTGGTAAATTGCTCTAATTGAAAATCTGCGGGGAGGGGTAGTAGCGGAATCGAGTTTTCGGATACAGCTCGAAACTTTTTTTTCTCTTTGGGCGGATTAGGAGGCGACAATAAGGAGCTGATTAAAGGAGATTTTCTTTGGGGCAGGTAGAATAAATGGAAATGGGCAATTTTTGATGAATAGCGACATCCTAAAGCGGAGAGAAGTGCACACAACAAACTACATCCTAATGACACTGATTTCGCTTTGGGAAAATGTCATTGGACACTGCCCTCCTGTGCTTGGCTCGTATCTGGAGCAAGGAGAAAATGTCTCTGGGTTTAGAGGACTTCTAATATGTAAGCCGACCTTGGAGGTTGATGATGGCACATTCATTTTTATACGGGGAGGGAAGTTCGCTCGCTCTATCTTCCTTCAGAAATGGCATTTTTTTCAGTAGGGACTATCCCATTTTCATCCTTTTGACGGGATGTAGCTGTCGGCTAAAACGTGATGAATGTCAGGATCCCTTTTCCTCTTCCATCTACTGGAGAAAGGGCTCTTCTGGCGTTCTGTGTACTTTGAAAGTTGCACTTTTACATTTCTCTCCAGCACACAGTTCCGAAGCTGGTTGTGTGTGCGCTGCTCCAGATGATAATAGTAAATGCCCTTCTTCTTTGTTACCTAAACTTTTGGTGATAACGGGGACAGAAGGAAAACAAGTGTACATAGTCTGCCATTATCGCTCACACATGAAAAGGGGGGACGTGAAAGGATTTCCACGCTGGATATGAAAAACGAGCAGCCGACCAGTTTCAGTCCAACTCGTTGAAGAGCAGTTTTTAGCAGATGCTCATTCACTCACTTTATTGGAGAGAAAGGTCTGCATAAATTTTGCGCGGAGGAATTTTTTTTTCTTCTCATCTTACACCATGACAAACCTCTTTATCTACGTGCATTTTCTAGCTCCTTTTTTTCTCTGAGAGGAATTTGTCATCAAATTACGAAAGCACTCTGCCCTCTTTTTTCACATGAGTTTTTTTTCCTTCCCGAGAATTCTTTTTTTGCTCGCTC
Source organism: Acrocyrtus sp. NNG-2020 (assembly GCA_027744115.1). Classification (NCBI taxonomy): domain Eukaryota; kingdom Metazoa; phylum Arthropoda; class Collembola; order Entomobryomorpha; family Entomobryidae; genus Acrocyrtus; species Acrocyrtus sp. NNG-2020. The sequence continues at coordinate 7,066 of JAHZND010003939.1, read as the reverse complement.
ATATCGTCATTTGCTCCGTGCCTTTGCTTTTTCCTATTTTTACCCTTTTCGAAATTTACGAGGAGGTGGGCGTCTGAATGCAAATGAAGTTCATTAAAAATTTCGCAGAAGGCTCTAAGTTCTTTTTGCATCGTTATGCAAACTGGGAAATTTTGCAGTCCAAATGTGTTCCTATAGATTAGGGCTGAATGCTATCGGGTTCTTATATAATCAAAAAGTTCTTTGTCTTTTGGAAAAAAAATTAAGCTACTTTATTTAATTGGGACTTTATAAAAGTTAGTTCCTAATGTGCTATTGATTTTCCCCTCACATCAGTTAACTTCCTTTTTTTCAGTGAAGGAGGGCCATTTTTGCAAAAGTAGTAGCCGGGGAAAAAGCAGCAGCTCCTCTTGAGAGCAACTGAATCAGCGTAGCTCTTGAATGGGAATTTTTTTGGGAGCTCCACTCTCCCGTGAAAGGTGAGCAGTGACAAGATGATGAGGACTTTTAATAGAAAGAAGGATCATGTCAGCCTTCCAGCTCAATGAAATATTCAAGTGTACTTGAAAAAACGGAGAGCTTCCTCGTTGATGCAAAGTCCTAGTACGGAGGAGGAGGATGTGGAGAGGAAGATTAGAATTTTTTTTTCAGATTTGCTCTCTCCACAAAATATAAAAAAAGTGGTGGAGTAAGTTGGCAGCAGTATAAAAAGAATTCATTTTTGAGTTGCTCCCATTTCCATTTCCTTTCCAGTTCACTCATTTAAATTGTTTTCGCATTTTTTTCGGAGGAGCACTTTTCCCCTGAAATACTCCCATTTGGTGGCACTCCGCACAGAGAGCACACGAAAAAAAAAATATTTTTCCATTGTCTGGAAAATCCTTTTGTTATCCACTTTATGGCAAGAGGGAAGTTGATGAAAACTACAAAAAAAATCCTTTTTCTCAGATTCCTCCCTAATAAATGATAGATTTCGCAATTCCCCCTTTACAACTGACTCAACAAAGTCATGAAAGAGGTACTAAAAAATTATTAATGTAGGGAGCGAGCATATGCGAGATTATGTTTTTACACAGTTTAATCTGGAAAATGGGACATTTGGAGAGTCGTAAAAAGGGAAAGAAAAAAATTAAGACATTCTCGCCCGCTCATACCTTTTCCTTCTTTCTCCTTCTCCCATTCATTCCTGTCACAGGAATCCTTTTTTATTAGTAGGAGAATTGTTGGAGAGACAAATGTCTCCGCGGTAATTACCGGGATGACTACTCATTTCCCTAAATTATTCCGGAGAAGCACCTGAGCCTTTTAATTCCACTTTTTTCTCAGCCAGCTCCCAACCGCTACCACTACTGGAAGTAAATACCCAACTTTATTTTTTATGCAGTTTCCCACAAAAAGAAAATAAACTTCACTTCCCCAACATATTGGAATTTAATAATAAAAAACAATGAAAATGATTTATCAGTGGCGCTTCCAGCGCTCCAATGTGCACCTAGTTTATGGCTGGCTAAATCCCCGGAAAAATCTGTCTACACCCCCAGAAAAAAAAGATGAATATATTGTTTTTGCGGAATAGCCACATTTTTTATTATTTATGGACAAGGGAGCTTTTCCTTACAAAAATATTGGAAAACAATATGGAAAGAGTATCTCCGCACAGCTGTAGAGAAAAAGAGAGCTGCATGTGGTCTTGCTTTTCTGGTGTGTGCACTTTGCTATTTTTTCCAGCATTTTTTTCCCACGCAGATAAAATAAATTGAAGTGGGATTTTATCCGAAATAAATAATAAAAGTGGGAATTACTCGTGCAAGTTGCCACTCCACTTAGTTATGATAAACATGTCAGAGAGTATAAATGATATTTGTCGTGAAGCCCCTTAATCTGAAGGGAAGAAGCGCGGCTGATCAAATAATAAAAAGTTGGCTGAATGTAAAACTAGCACTCTTGAAGTTTTTTTTAGCTGTAGTTTGCACGCCACTAAACAAAATTAAGATGGAAGGAGAAATAAAAAGTAATAAAAGTGTGCCCATTTCACATACTTATTTGCTATGAAGAGCTGTTGTAAAATATAAAATATACAAAAAATGTATTTTTTTCTCTTCTCCACCCATTTCTTTTTTTTGTTCCTCTGTGGAAAGTAGGGAGAATGTGTTTTTCTACTTTTTTTTGGAAAAATGAAGAAAAGGGAGAGTGACACTGCCATCCATTTTCAGCTCTTGTCTCCATTGTCTAAAATGGGATGTGTACAGGGCGCAGCTGTGTTGCTGGAGAAAGCAAAAAGGAATCCTTCCCTAACAATAATTTTTCACAAAGCAAGCCAAAAAAAGTGGTACGCACACACCCAGTTAGAATACGAAAGAATTTTTTGTCTTCTGTTTTTCTTATGTGACTTGGTTATGGAAGCAGTCTGTTTTCTACTTTTTTTTGCTTTTTTTGCCCATCTTCCAAATAAAAAAAAATAAGAATGAGACAGGAGACATGTGAAAGCCCGGGTAGAATTGGAAAGTATGTAAAATAGTGCGCATTTTTCTCTCTTCTTCTTCCTTCCACAATTTTTAGAAAAAATAAAGTGGGTGATGTTCAAGATTGTTCAATTTTTAGTCCTTCCACAATCTCCAGAAAAAAGGAGTATGTATGGAATGCCCAGCACAATTTTTTATTTGCGAGTGCTCCCTACCCCTGAGGAAAATGAGCTGGGTTACTTGTGCCATAGAGCATGACTTGATAGACACTGGTAGTTGATGTCGTCGTCTCGGATGGCGCTCAGATGGCTCAAGATGAATCAACCGTTTCACGGAGTGACACTTTCTGTTTTGGGAGGTGGAGGAAAAAAAAGCATGGAAAATGTGTGTGTGTGTGCTGTACACTCTCCACAAATCAAATTTCATTAGGGCAAAACTGCAACAGCTGTAAGTACTTAGCTGAAATATAGAAGGGGATACAGATTATCAAGAAAAAATGATATGTTTGCACTCGTCAGAGTGCGGATGTGAAGGAGCACCGAGTGTGGAGGAGATTGGGAGAGTAAATAAAAAATGCATTAAATTTAGCACGCCTCACCCTAATTACGTTAGGGTAGCTTAACTAGTGGATGGACAGAGTGAGTAATGCAAAGAATGGAAATAGATATAGCTGTAATATCTGGCGAAAATGGAGAGTGGCAGGCAAACATCTTGCACCTCTCAAATTTGCCAGAGAAGCTTCCGTATTTACACTGAATTCCACTTTAGTGGAAATCGGGCCAGGTCCTTGGGAGAAAAAAATAGGGAAATATATGTACACATTTGAGCGCAATTTATATGTGCCGTCACCCTCGTATTATTATTTTGGAATATATAGCGCACATTTTTTTCTCCTCGGGAGGCTTCCACATCACGCTGGACACGACACAGGGAAAAAGGCAATTAAAGCTACATCATACTGATTCTTATCACGTAATTCTTTCCACAAGTTAAACCTTCTTAAAAGGAATTCCATTTTCGGCTAATACTCCACACACACTGTGTCGTGGAGGAAGGCAGCGGGGAGAAGTGTGATGAAGTGATACCCCTTGTGTATATGTTATTCGGGGGTGGTGGTGTGTGCGAAAAATCCAACTGGAGTATGTTTTAAGTAGGCTCAAAACATGTTCCATTATCTCTCTTCTGGAGAAAGCATAGCTTGATCCTCTCCAGGAGGAAAAAAAAGTATGTATGGAGTGGGTAAGAAGTGGGACGGTAAAGCTAAAGCTTGTTATGGGACGGCTGAGCTGTGTGGAGAAGCAGGTTCTCCAGTCACATAAAGTAAGATAAGAAGAAGGAACAGTTTTATTTTTGGGCGAAAGCATGTCTTGTGGAAGTGACCGCAGTGCACCAGAGCAGGTCACTAATGTTTGTCTCTCGTGGGGATGGGCACCAGACATGAACTTGGGGAGCGCACCCATAAAGTTTGGCCAATGTGTGTGTGTGTTAGGAAGCGGGGTAAAGAGAGATTTTTTTTGAAGACGAGTAGAAAGTCTAAAAGAATAAAATTTAAAGTGTATTTTTCTGACTGCCAAGTCTGATTGCTTTAGCAGAATGATAAATGTAAATCTGGGATTAATGGAGTTTTGTGTGTAGGGCTTCGATAGATATTTTCTAGTTTTGGAAATGGGCACCTCGGGCGCCATAAACGGGATTAATGAAGGGTTGGATATAAACTTCATCATTACAGTAAAAGCAGATGAAAATCAGTGGCCTCGGGGAAGAGAGGAAGAGAGCTCTTTCCGTACTAGGTGTGGGATTACGTCGGTTTTATAGGTGTCGTAAGAAACTCATCCCAGCCCACATTCTTGAAGAAAGTGTCACCTAATCGGAGATTCAACAAATAGGGAAATGGGATCATTAAGTGTGAACGTAAAAATAAATCGTGGAAATTATTCAGTCGTTCCGTTTCTTACGAGATGTCTCTGCGAAATCTGACACGGAACACGGCGACTTTCACTATAACAAGCTGAACATAAGTTTGTTTAGGTGCAAACCGTTCCTTTTCGCACACTCACTCGCTTCATCCATATAGGCCATACTAAAAAAGAGCTGGCACACGGTAAAAAAAACTTGCTGAAAGGAAAATGAATAAAATGGCAAATTACAGCCCGACTTCACCATCAACCCGCTTTTTAGTGTGGAGTGGAAGAATGAAAATGGAACTGTGTGAGACTCCATAAAAAAGAATCTAATTAAATTAATAAAACATTCTGGCGCGCTAATTAATTAGACGCGACTCGGGGTAATGTAAGACAAGCCTATTTCCTTTTTGTTGCGAAATCCCATTCCTGGAAGAGTTAGCGAGCTGTCCGCTTTCCTCCCTTACAGCGATAATTGCCTGCGAAAACTTCTAAATTCTTTCAATTACTGGATGTGTGTGTGTGTGGAAAACGACATTGCAGACTCAGCGGAAAGTTGCTCTTTGTCAAAATTATGTAATTTTGGCAAAGTACACTGGCGGAAAGCAGAGATTGGAGAGTACCCATCGACGCTCTAAATTAGTCACGTTATTTCGGCTGGTGAGAACATGTGAAATTTTTATGGCTTCTGTTTCCCTCTTTTCAGATTTTCCCCTGGTCTACTTTGTCGGATTACTGTACTAGTGCAGAGCAGCTCAGGGAGCCAGTGAAAAACTTATACGAGTACCTGGAAGCAGGCCCTCCATTTTTTTTACTTTTTATTGCGTACCAATAAGACAAATTATAATAGGATAAGATGCTTATCAAAGTTTTTATTTTAATTTTGCCGTTTTACAATCCCATCAACAAATAGAACCTTGACTAGAAGATGGCTCTTACAAACTCTTTTTTCCGGCGGAGGCGCGAATAAAAGCTGCTAATAAAAATTGACATGAATACATTCTGACACGACTCACTTCATTATAGCGGGAAAAGGAGTTCTTTCTCCAAATTTCCACAGAATGCCTCCGCACAGGAAAAAAAACTCTTTTGAGTTTATTGAATAATCATACACCTCCCGAAAAATTTACTGCATTTACGTAGTCTCTGGTTTATAATGGAGCCGTTCGCTGTCTGCTAGTGGCAGCAGCCCACAAAAATAGGAATGTACTCCCAAAGTTTTCTGCTATTGAAGGGTGCTTTGTACACGTCTTCTCCTAATGAAAAGGAGAGAATTTTATGCATGAGAGCACAACAATGCTTACTTTTCCAGCGTAATTCCAGAATAGAAAAAGGAAAGATTTTTTTTATTCCAAGACTCTCCCTCAAACTTTCATGCTAAGATGGCTCATGTAATAATGACAGGTTGTGGAGAAAAAGGAGAAAAAAAAAGAATTCTCCGCATGGAAGAAAAAATACATTTTTTGAAAGGAACGCAATAATTTACATCACGAGCGTACGGATTATATACACTCTACTCAAAGCGAATTTCTCACTGAGAGCATTACTTGTGTGGAAAATCTCTTAAATAATTCTCAATACATCATTTTCCCATTGTGCGCTCGTTTTCTGGAGAAATGAAGGCAAAAAATGTCTCTGCAGCACATTTTTTTTTCGGAGAGCTCTAATAAAATTGAATATTGAGAGGAAAGTGTACTGTATGAAAACACTTGTCAAAAAAGAGGAAAAAAATTGTTGAGATGTGTACCACCACGACATATCCTCCGCCATCGTCGGCGTCATTCAAGCTATACGCCTTCTTAGTTTTTTGCAAAAGAATGCTTTGAAAAAATTCATATTTTGTAGTGGAGGAATAATGCCAAGAAAAAAAAAGTTGTCTTACATTCCCCCAATTTTTTTTGCAATGTGTGCAGTCATATAAGCACCTATGAAAAATAGATTATGGAGAGCTTCCGTGAAAATAAAAATAAAATTGGTGTCGACAGTAAGAATGAAAATAAGTGAGGAAAAGTGGATGGGGACTGCGGACTACTGCAAATTACTTTTTTTTTCTTTGGAAAGGCATACTCTCTCACAATTTGAGCTGTTCCCACTTCTGCGGAGAATCCTCTTCCCATATTAGACTACTTTTGCACTTTATCTTTTCACACAAGAATGAAAGTGATGAGTAAGTCAATATGTCTATTTTCTCATATTAGGCGGAGCGAAACTCCTGATTATTCTGAGTGTGACTCTTTGCACGGGCTCCCTTTACGTAATGTTTCTTCGGAAAGAGGAGACTCCGCTCGTAGCTGATACACTGTTTTTTTAAATGCTCTTTTCTCCTCATATCCACTTTCACAAAAAAATAAGAATATTTTCCTGATGACAATGGCACTGGAGCGTAAATGGTTTACTTTCGTTGAACATTTTCACTGTTGTGCTAGTCTTTTCTTGAAAACTAATATTAAAAAAAATAGTGCTATGCATGCATAAAAAGCTATACACGCTGCTTGCCTTTCTCAAAGGAAGGGAGAAAAAAATATTTTTTTTTCAGCGCTTCCCCTTTTCTTCCTTCCTCCATAAAAAAGGAGAAAGAAGGGCTTGCACAAGATTTTTTTGACATCAAAAGCATTATACCAGTGAGAGAAGTGATAAGGAAAGAGTGTATAGATGGGATATAGAATTTCCTTTCGTCGATCAGGTTGCTCGGCTTCCGTCAACTATATAAATATTTTTTAGCCT